>JACBWW010000035.1:7048999-7148188 GCA_020086605.1 Lanius collurio | reverse complement strand
GTGCGGGCTGCGCGGCGCGGGGCGGCTCCCGCCGGGGCTCGGCCCTAAGTTCGGTGCAGCGCCCTCCGCGCCCCGGCCCCGCGGGGCAGCCGCCTCCCTCCGGGCCCCGGGCAGGCTCCTCCTGGCTCTGAGCACACTCAGTGTTATGGTCGATGGTTTGTTTGGGTCTTTTTTTTTCCTCTTTCATTCTGTATTTGCCTTGCACTGGATTTTGTAATCATTAACCCACTATTCCTTCTGGAAGTGAGAGGGTGAAAGGGATAACCAGGGAGTCACATGCCTGCCACTGAGTAGAGCAAAACTTGAGTTTTGAGTCAAAGTAGAAATATGCATTATCTGGCTAAATGTCTTATTATTTATTTACATGGCTCTGAAAATGGTGCCCTGTGATTTACAGAAAGAACAGAGTGGAGCATTCCAAGCAGCTCCTGCACAGTGTATGGCAGAAGAGAAAATTTTTAACATGGGGGGTCCTAGATATGTTGGAGTTATTTTTTTTTCTATATCCGCGTCTTCTAGTTTCTTAACAGTTTTAAAAAGTTTTATTGTATTTTGTTGTGACAACACAGAAATGCTAAGTGTGGTTAAAGCAAAGAAAGACTTAACTGGGGATTATTGTCAGGAATATTTCTGATTTCCAGTTCCAAAACATGTTTATGAAACTGTAAGTTAATTAAAATAGCTGGGCTATTTAACTTAAATTAAAATAGTTGTGTGTTCTAGCAAACATGTGAAGCCTGGCCTTCTAGGGTAAAGACAGAAAAATTAAAATAATTTCCTCCATTCATGCAGAATGCTTTAACATCTTTAGAAACAATAGAGAAGAAAGGACTGTTTGCAAACTTAGTCTAGTTTTCTTTGATTTTTAAAGACATGGTAACCATTTTTGAGACCCAAAGGAAGCAGCAGTGGTGGCAGAGAGGAAGGAGGGAAGGAAGGAAGGAGTATGGAGCAGTGCTGTCTACTTGGAGAGGAGGCCTTAAAACAAAACTTTTGGAATGGGAAGAGAGGAAGGCCTGGCAGTGTCTCTGGAGAGGTTGCATTGCTGTATTCCTATATCTGTTCGAGGTCGTTGTTCAGTCTCTGAAGAACAAAAATGTTTCCCAAGAATTTAACCAGCCCATCTCTTCCATGGAAGGTGTACAAGCTGGGCTGTAGTTATTTCCTGACGGTATAGAGAGGAAGGAGAAATTTGTGTCAGCAGACTGCAGCTGGCTGTAGCTTCTACTAAATTCCTGGTCATTTGTAGGAAGTTAGACTCATCTCTGGAAGTTCCTGGCATGTACAATTTTCTTCTGTCTGAAGCTTTCTAACCATTTTCATTTGCTTCATGTTGTGTAGAATGCAGGGAGAGATGTGGAGAAGAGCGGGTAGGATTGCTAATAGTACGGGTTTAATGTTTTCAGTTCTCTGTTCCTCAGAATCCCATGATTGATGGTGCCAGTCTGGTGCTGCCTTGTGGTTCAAAGAGAATCTTTAGTCTTGCTAGTTTGGTTAGTCCTGGTTTTATAAAGGGGCTTTATTTGCACAGGCTGTTCATCCAGACTCGTTGTTTCTGCTGAACTATTGGCAGTATTTTTCATCTCTGCACAAAGAAGATGCTGATAAAGCACCAGTCCTTGTGTGGTTGACAGGCTACACACGAGGTGGAAATCTAGGACTTGATTTCTTGGGAAACAGGACAAAGATTCCATGTAGAAATACTTGTGTGTTGGGGGCTGGGGGAGCCCCAGAGGTAACTGGTAGCAATGTTGCTGAGGAAGTGACCAAATCCAGCTTTGTGGTTTGTCCTAGAAGGAATTTCACAGCTGATTTCAAACCAAAGGTTCAGAGTAAATGAGAAGACAGTAAGCAGTTGGAAAGGTACAACAGAAGACGGCATAAGGCAAGCCATGCCAGGACTAAACATGAGAGAAGTAGTTTAAACTCTGGTGGATATGTGGGTTTTGGTGACCCTTGTTTCTGACTTGTACGCTGTTTTTCCATGGATGTTCATTCAGAACGCAATGCTTAAGGTCGCAGAGCTCCCTTCTTCTGAAGCCCCTCTGTTAATGTTCCTCAAAAGCCTGTGGGTGGACTGAGTTTTTTTGATTATTTTTTTTTTTTTAACTGTGACATCTTGTTTGGAAATAAAAAAATGTAAAAAAAAAAAAACAAACTAGTCTAAGAAGCTGCTTCATGTTGTGAAAAAGCTCACTGTAGAATCATAAAAGCTGCAGTTTTTCCACATTGCTTTGTAGCTTGGCATGTAAATAGAGCTCTTTGAAGAGCATATCCGTGGCTGGAAAGGGGGAGAGGGAAAGGTTCTGGGTGGTTAACAAGCTTCTGAGTGTGTGAAAAGCCACCGTGAACATGCTTGATGAAGTGTCTGTTCAAACATGGAAGCCTGTCCTGGGCTGGGGTGAGGTACATACACCTAGAAGCGGCCAATCTGTTGGAGTATAAATATGGAAACGGTAGCACAGTGGCAGTTTGTGTATTTTACAGACTGGGCTGGGCGAGGGGAGCGCTCAGGGCAGGTGGGAGGGAGGTCCTGGGATGTTCTGGCTGCTGAAGGAGATGCTGGGGGGAGTGAAGATGCAGAGGGTCAGTCTGCACCTCCCTGGGCTCACCTCCAGCTCTTGCTGAGTTCAGGTTTATGGTGCCTTTCACCATGCCAACAGCAGATTGCAGCATGTTGGGGTCTGTACCTTACTTTGTATTGGGGTGCGGAGAGCGAGGCCTTTTCTGCGACAGCCACGTGAGGAGCACTTGGCTGGTGCGGTGTGCTGGGTGTGCTGTAGCCCAGCAGTATTGGCAAGGGAGGATTGCTTTGCTGCTGAATATGCTGCAGTGAGGAAATCAAAATTCTTGTTTAAAGCAATATGAAAAAAACTGTTAGATCTTTAAAGAGCAGAAGAATGCAAGTCCCAAATCCTTCTGTAGAGACCATAGTTTGACTATGTTTGTTGTACTTGCAGCGTGATTTGACAAACAGAAACTTTGTACTTGATGTTTAAGGAGGGAGAAGCCTTACCTAAAAGCTATTGCTGGTATCTTTTGTTAAAAGCAGTAATTGTTACAAGCTACAAGACTGAAGACAGTATTTTTTCCAGTTGTACTTCTGCAGTTCTTGGCACTTGTGTAGTTTTTCCTTCCTATGTGCAAGTTTTTCACTGAGCACTGGTGACAGAAAACAGTGTCACAGTTAGTGTCTGTGTCTGCTCACAGAGGGACAGTGTTCCTGTTTAACGTCTTTGAAAACCTCAATTCATGTCCCTTAACAAAAAACCTGCAGAGGTATTCTTATGAATGATATGAGCAAGCAATCATCTTGCACTTTGGATTTTTAGACTTTATTTTGTAGCTATATTACCTTATGTTCTGGTTCTCTCACTCTGGTCATCATGGAATTGGAGGGGACACAATTCTTGGAGCCCACTCCACGTTGGTCTCTTGCCTTGTGCTCCTAGTTCTGCTTTGCAATGCACATCCTGACCTTTCCACTCATCTTCTGTGTGGGTCAGAATGTGGATGAGGTGCTGGCTAGAGAAGCCCCAGAACAAATTCAGGGTATGTCATTTGTTCTGCTGTTTGTGAAGGGTATGTAAAGCATGGCCCTGGACTGCTCTGTCCTTCCTCCACTGCTAAAACCAAGAACTCTGGGACTAACCCAAGGCTGGATTTTCCATGCAGCTGAACCAGGCTGCCGTATCTCTGGGCCACCTCCACACCTGCCCATTGGCTTCTCAAGTAATAAAGACCAGGAATTAATTAGTAAACCCTATGCCCTCGTGGTCTTATGTAGTTGATTTTTCTATAACTATGAAAAACTTCATACTTGTCTGTAGTAAAATATGGTCATAACCTGCTGGTAACTTAAAGGTGTAAGCAGAGGTTGAAGAGGAATAATCTTATGAAATCCATTTTAGGGATCTTTTGGATTGTGGAAACTCAAGTGATCCTGCCACATGTGTTGATTTACATTAGTTCCTTTATGTTGTGGTTTGGTGTGCTATTTAAGAGCCCTAAGATGCTACTGGTGATTGACATAACAAAATGTAAATTATATGCTGTTTTCCTAAGGTCTAATTTATCTGTCGTAAGGTTTGTGTACCAACAGTACTGAGATCTTCTTACAATAATGTTTCTCTTTCAAGTAATGCCTACACAGGGGAATTAAATTACCCTTAATTGTATGCTTAAAAAGAAAATAAAATTGGGGTGTGTATGGCTATGCCAGTAAATTAAATTTTGCTGCTTCTTGTTCTTTTTGTGCATTTAGTTTAAATTGTCTTTATTGAAAAATTTAATGTTTGAGTATCTGTTTGGGAAGAACAGTCTTACTCGTGGGTAGCTGTGAGATGTCACAAAACTTGAAGATATCTTATAAACCAGAATTCATTTAGATTTTAAAGGAGAACTTGGCATTTGGCTTGGCAGTAAATGAACTCAATGGTGAGAAACTGGTGTTGCCCCATAGAAATTGCCCCCCAGTAGAAGCAGAAAAGGGCAGGCTGAGTTTAAGGCCTTGTACTTCTCTCTTTTTCTTCTGACTCTTGGGAAGGAAGACACTGACTGAACTCATTTCTTGTTTGACTTGTAACACAGCAGACTGGAGTGTTGGCACAACGTCTGAAGTGTTGGGCCCTCAAGAGTCTTGGTATTCTCTGAGCCACAGGGATGATGTTCCATGGGGAACTGTCCCTCTGGAGCTACTGGACTGAGCTGGTAATGACCCCAAACCAGATGTTCCCTGATCCCCCTTCTCAGCTGTCAGGATCTGCCCTGTGGAAAGGCTGGCACAGCCCACAGGTGTGTGGGAAGCCCCACAACCTCTGTGCAGCTGGTTTGTGCTTCCAGAAATGAGCTTTGGCAAAACACTCCCTGGAGAGGCTGAGGAGGCCTGAGGCTGTGGGCAGGGGCTTTTTGGGCACATAGCACCTAATTCCTTCCAGCAAGAGTCTGCCAAAAAATGGTTTACCATAATTCCACGGACACGGTGAAATTAATACATCTTTTTTAGTCTCTATTTTAAAGAGGATGGGTCACGTAACAGGATTATAGTATGTCATGGCTGATCTTGAAGGAGGCATAAAAATTTTCTTCACTTGTTGCAGGACTTTGTTTTTTGATTACAGTGTAGCAGCCAAAGCATGGTTCCCAATTTAACCCTCTCCATAAACATGGTATCTCTCTTCACAACACAAACTAACATGAAATCATAAATATGATATCTTGCTTGCTAAAGAGACTGTACAAAATTCAGCAAGGAAACAAACTGACACTGAATTTAGGTGCCATTGTTGAAATAGGTGATGTTATAAAATTGCCAGCTGGTATATACCTGAATAAAGAAGGTGTTTGGTTTACAAGGTCTTTTTACAGCCTGCTTAGCAAGACACTGACCAGTTGGACCAAACACATCACCTGGAGACTGGGTAAAGGCCTACAGTCAGGACAGTATGAATAGATCCATTCAACAAACAAATTACAACTTGTATTAAAAAGAGAATAGAAAGCATTTGAGTTAGCTGCCCCATGGCAGTCAGCTGGTGCTGTGTTTCTGATAGAGTAGGAGCATGATCATCAGGGGTCCAGTGGTGGCACCTTGTGTGGGTAAGGTCCATGGGGCTGGGCTGCCGATGTTTTTGTTAACCATAAAACAAATAACATCAGTGAACGTGGAAGTGCCGACGAACGTGTGTTCAGGTTTAATCAGTTTTGGAGCTGAATGCACATAACAGCGATTTATGTGATGTTCATTCCCTGGCCATGGTGGCAGTGACCCAACCTGCCTGGCTGGTTTTCCCAGCTGAGGCAGCTATGTGATGTTCTGACAGGTGTGACTGATGCTGGGGCTGGCTGAAGACAGCCATATCCCAGTATGAAGACAAGGAGAACAATTAGTAATTTATTCCTATTTTTGATACAGATGTGCTGAAAGGGGCAGCTCTTTGCATATGGAAACTTGTTCTTTGTCTCCAGGTATGGGGGCTGAGTTTGTTCTGTGACCCTCCTTGTGCTTTTCTACTTTTTCTTCTCTGCTCTGCCTGATTGCTGTGTCTTATGTGACAATCTGGAGGGATCTGCTGTAATGGAAGAGACTCTGGAATAGAAGGGGGAGATGTAGGTGTACAGCCTGTGACTCCAGGGAGTGAAGGACCGGAGAACAACACACCACTGGAAAGCTGGGGGCTGTGGTATGACAGAACAAGTAGAGAACGTGGATCTCCAAGGAGGATACTTGATGGGATTTCAAGGAAACAGATACAGAGGCTCAGAATAGTTGGATTTCTACTGCTCTTCTAATCTCAATGTCTTCCCCTTTACTCTGACAGTTGGTATAGCTCAACAGAAGATAAGGGGAAAACATAAATGTCCAAGAACCGATTTCTCCCCACCTCTGCTGTGAAGGATGCCTTTTCCATGTCATAGGCTCTTAGTGACTGTCATCTTTTCAGAGAGTTTAAACTGTTTGGTGAGCAGTTATTCTGTGTCTTAATGCTTCATGATCTCTTGATTCCATGTCTAGGTAATTGAACTTGGCAAATAGATTAGGGCTTCTTTGGTTACCCAGTCATGCTGCCCAAGTCTTCAATCATGCAGAGACTTAATCTGTTCCTTAAAGTGCTCAGCTGTGCCATTTGGACGACCCTAAAGAGCATCACCGGGGCTGAACTGCAGTGTGTGGTAAGCAGGGATGGGGTGTAGAACTGGGAACAGGTGAAACTCTTCAACAGGAGTCACTGAGCAACGCTGGAACAGCAAAGAATGTCTGGTAATTACCCTGCAAGTATTGATTAGGGCAGCATTTGGCCCCTTTTCAGGTTCTGCCGCTGACTTACCACACAGTTTAATTTCTTCGCATCTGAAGTTCCCCCTATAAAGATCTGAAATGTTTTCCTGTCTCACAAAACCAGTTTTTTTTAAAACCAGTAAGAAATGTACTCTGGTAAATATGGTGACAAGTGTTCTAGAAAAACCAGGAAGAAAGGCAAATACTGGGAAAAGGGAGGGGAGACAAAACTGATAACTTCTTTGCTTCTGGTGGGTGAGGGTGAAATTGGTGACTGCCAAAAATATGAGCTCAGACAAGTAGCTCGTTCTGCTCTGAGCCCACATCTGTACACACCTCCTCATCTCTACAGATGGCCAGAAGGCTGAAGAGAGAACACAGTTGTCTAAATTTGTGTAAGAGAAAAGAATCATGACTCCCACCTTGGAGGCACATAAGAACCTCCTGTAACTGGGGGGTTTTTGACAATTTAAAAAATTTGGTTGTATTTTCAGTCTTAGCAAGTTTTGTGGAACCTGACACGGTTCATAGTTACTAAATAAATAACTTTTCAAATTTTAATGTGTTAAAAGATGGCTGTCTGGAACTGTAGTCTTTATTCCTTCAAAACTAGCCTGTTACGGAATATATTTGATCCAGAAGTCATTTTTGCATGCTTATACTTTAGCAACTTATAAGATGCTTTTCCACTCTACATTTCATAGTACTTCATATTTTAGTAACAACTGTCACAGTCGCAATAGTGATGGTGCAATCTGGATCAATCATGGTAAAAGGCATGAAGATAAAAACAAAATATTTTTGCCTTTGTTTCTTTTCTCCTACCATTAGTGTGGGAATGAGGTTGTCTTTTACATTGAATATTTTCATATGGTCTGCTTTATCTTTTGGGGGAATTTAGTAACTTTCCTATTGTTAGCCCAGGAGATAAAGGATATATTTAAAAGTAGATAGTTGGGAGTCAGTATTACATAAGTAGTGATCTCTTGATCAAAAACTTGGGTTTGTGGACGTGGCCTTATTAGTAATAAGCTAATAAAAGAGTAGTTTACAAAGTGCATTTTTGACAGGTCTCTGATCAAGCCCATTCTTTGCAGAGGGATTGAATACTGAATGTCCCTGAGCTGTGACTGTAGATAGTGTTCCCTTCTACCCCAAACACTGAGAAGCCTGAAACTGAAACCTCCTGACCTTTTTAAAAACAAATGAGCAATTTTGTTTAACTTTTTGCTGTGGGTCAGGAGCCTGAGCTTCATGCCAAGTTTCAGTGTGATCCAAAGTAACACTGCAGACTTTAAAGGAAAAACTCTTGCAGTATGGAACTGATGAAGCTGTGACTGTTGAGGTGCTGTGATTTGTTACAGCAGATTCTTAAAAGGAGAACAGGAGATGTTCTGCCCTAAACATAAACAGTAAATGACAATTCTTAGGTGAGAACTTACCAAGTGCATAGGTGAAATAGTCTGTGTTCCTAAATATGGCTTCTGCATTAGTGTTAAAACAGTCACGTTACAAATGGATCTGCTCTTTCTGTGCAGTTGGGTGGTATCTGGCCTCTGTTTTGGTTCCCCCTGAGATGCTTCCAAGTGTGCTTTTAGTGGTGCAGCTGCAGCCCAGTGGCACTGTCATAACAGCATTCCACCCTCTGTGAGGAGTTGCAGCAGCACCACACTTGGATGCACTGGTCTCTCCCTTGCAGGATAAGGACACTCATCCCTCCAGCACTGTGTCTACAAAACTTTCTCTGGTGGCTGTTTCACGAAGTTTTGAAGGGGAGCAAGTGTGCTGAAAGAATATTAAGGGTAAAGAGGATTCAGAAGAAGAGAAATGGGCAATTCCATTGATTGGGATCAATGGATTGCCCAGGGAGGCAGAGGGAGTCCAGGAGAAACTGTCAAATGTTCCTTCTGGAGTATCCATTTACTGATGCTTCTGCAGTTACTGCAGGGTTTGAATATCATTGAACTGGTGCTTCTGCAGTTGCTGTAGAAACTGTTGGCTCAGGCTGTCTCCTTGCAGTTCTCCTTCAGAGGAAGGACTGCTCGGGGAGAGCTTGGCTGGGCATGGGACTCACTGGTACGTTCCCTGGTTCCTTTCACACTGTGATCTGCAATCTTTATTTTAATACAAATCCCGTGGCTAGCTTCTTTTCTTTTGCTTATAAATGTTTGATCTGTATGTGGTACTCACAGTAAAGGAGTCCTCTTGTGCCAGAAGAACAAAGACTTGCTTTCTGTTGGTGCTGGGCACCACTGATTTGCTGTAGCTGCCTGGTTTTAGTGCCAGTTTTAGCAGGTGCACCTTGTCTCAATGAGTTCTCTTTGCCCTCATCACACAGCACAGTAGCAAGTCTCATGCACAGTCTATAGAAGACTGAATTTTGGCAGAGAGCTGAGGAGTTGAGGATTTACTGTACTTCCCCTCTCCTTTCTTTCTCTTGCTCTGCTTTCATTATTTGTGCTCCTCTTGTTACACTGGGACTAGGTGATCGATGTAGGTCCTTTCCAGCTGACAATATTCTAACAAAGTTTGAAATATCTCCTGAAAAGATCAAAGTAGCTATCCTTAAGGAACTCACAGGAGTTACAAACTGCTGTTGGATGGCTGGAGCTCAGTGTGGAGTAGACTGAAGGGATCTTGTTTGAGGGCTGTGGTTTGGGTGCAGGCAGGGGAAGCAATGACAAGGACACTCTTGATCATCTGGGAGTTCCCAATGGTTTTTCTGATTTGTAGGAGAGATACTCTCAGACACTCCATCCTTTACATCTGGTGGTTTTGGGTGTTTTAGATGGTCACCCAATATCTAACGTGAAATCTGGGCTTTGACTGGTTGCTTATTTTTAAGAGAGAGAAGAATAAACTCTGTTATCCTCCACAGCTTGCTCCTGTGTCAGCTGGAGCTTTAGAAAAACCAAGTGGCAAAGAGAGCCTTTGGGTTTCTTCTTCAAAGCCAAAGGATGTACTAGAATGTGTGCAGAGTGCTCAGTGCTGAGGAGCTGGCTGCTCTACAGAGCGGGGCTGCAAAGCTTCCCCTTACCTTGCAGAAAAGCTCAGGTCCCTCGCTAGTGTTCTGAGGTGCTCTTGTTTTTTGGCTCCTGTTCTTCCTGAGAACAGACTGTTTGTGTCCTGCTGCCTGACAAGAGAGGGGCTCCATTGTCCTCTTTTGAAAAAGACACAAGGTTCCCGAGTCCTCATCAGTTTGACTTTCAAAAGAGCACAGGCTCAAAAAATTTGATGCCTGAAAGTAGGACACATTGTGAGTTAGGTTCCTGAGTTTAATCATACCATATTCAGATATTGAATTGCTAATTTGACTCTCATGAATGAACAGGTAATTGTTGTCAAGTGTTTCCTGTGACATTTTGCCAAGCTGACCTGTAAGAAACCCATGATCCTGCAAGAGAGACTGAATAACAAGAGCAGCCAGGAATGTAGTGTCTACTGTCATTAAATTAATGAAGCCTAAGGAGGTGGAAAGCTAGAAAGGGGGAAGAGGATGCTCCATGTTTGGTGTGTGTAGTAAATGAAAAACTTACACTGTTCCAAGTGCTACCACTGGGTTACTGTGGCACTGGGCAAGTCACTTGAATTTTTGGGCAGTGGGGTCTCTTCTCCATACAAACAGCACAACATTTACACCTTTCACAGCAATTAGAGAAGTAATGTTTGAAGAACTGTGAAATGCTTGTGTGTGTATCTAAGGTCTGATTTTGTTTTTTTTCTGCTAATAAAAGTACATTGAAACTTGATTAACTGCAATCAAAATAGAAAAGACTGAGTAATGTTTTTTCAGTCTCTTGTAAAGTCCAGCATGGAGGTTGCCATCTCCCCCAGGTGAGCAAAGGGAAGGTGGGGGAAGTACTGTCTGGTTACTGGGAGATAGAGAAGTAATTTCCAAGATTTCTTTGGTTTGTTACCTCTGAGCTGTTTCATTCAATTTACTCTTCCTGGTGTTGAAAAAAACACTTTATCTCTTGAGTGGCTGCAGATACTTTGCAGGGTTTGCTAGTTCCACAAAGCAGCTTGGTGACACCTGCATGCTTTGATATCTCATTGCAGTATTTAGGAATGAGATCAGTTTAGAAATGCAATATATTCTCCCCATGGTAAATGGCAAAAAAAGGCCACAACCACTTGGACTGCAGTTCTGTGAGTGGTGTTATTAACCAAACTGTGCTTATCCTTCAGTGGGGAGGACATTGGTTCCTCTATTAGCTTTTAACTTCCATGGCAATATTCCAAGAGGAAAAAACAGTACTTAAGTTTCATTCTTAGCACAGAGATAAATGGAATGTCACTGTCATTTGTCTGAAACCACGTGGTGAAAGGCATGATTTTTTTTCCTAACAGTTTTGCAGAGTAATAGGACAGACCATGATTTGGATTGCCCAAGACACGTGCTGGGTTACTTTAAAGTCTGCCAAGTTCTAATTTGCAGTTTCTAGAAAATTTAGAACAGAAACATCTGAGTGTCTGGAGAAATCATGCTTGTAAATTTAACTTCTGGATTTTGTGTTGGTAAAGCATGAAATTGCCTGGTAATATCTGTCCACTGAATTTCAGGGACAGCCTTTCCTTGTGTTGACAGTGCTGCACTGTTCTGGTTCTGCTGTTCTGTTCCTGGTCCTGCAGTGTGTGTTATAAATGCTTTAGAGCAAAATGCTCAGTGAAAAGGTGTTAGCTAGGTTTAATTACTCTTTGTTTCTGTCAAAACAAGCAACAAGCCTTTGCAAGAATGTTCTTTTACCTTGTTATTGTTTTCTTCAATGTATTTCTGCAGTTAATAAATAATGGACGAACTTTCTCAGGCCAGTAAGAACTGTTTCTGAACACCCTGTTACACCAAGTGTAGGAGTTTGCAAATATCACTGAGAAGGCCCAATAAAAGGACTTTTGTTTCCACAACAGAGAAGCTGTGCAAGTGAAGAACTCATAAACCAGCAGAACCAAGTGCTCTTTCAGTGCACAAAGCATTTATGTACTTTTTTTTTTTAAAAAAAGGATTTTTTTCACTAACACAGAAGTGTCAGGTTATAGAGATGAATTGTGTTTGAACTGTGGAATAAGACAGATTGATGGCATTATAATCTGACACTCTTCTATCACTAAAAGTATAGTTTTGGACTGAAAACTAGGTAGGTTTTTTGTGCTGACAAGAGCAGAGTTCAATATAATGGTGGTGTTGACATGGAGGCAGGCAATAAAAACATTTACACTCTAATCTGGATTGAGGGATGAAAGGGTTTCTGTCTCACTGCCCACCTGAGGAGAACACCCTCCATCTGTGTGGCAGCTGCTTTCTCATCCTGGTTTTGATCCTGCCTCTGCATCAGGAACTGTGTACTCTCCTACCCTGACAGGTTGTGGCTTCCCAAGTGCAGCTTCTTTTGAGAAATAAAATAAACCCCATCAGTGTTTCATTTAGGCACAGCAGGTTTCCTGTTATCGGGGGAACTGAAGTGGCCAGACAGAAACTGCAGCTAATGGCCCAAAATAAACTAACTCTGATTGTTTTTCTGTAGTCTTTCCCTGGACAGTAATTCCAAGTGTTACTTTTAGCAACTCTAGTGTATGAAAGGAGCTTTGGGGAGAGAGTTCTGTTGTTGTGAACTAATGTCCCTGCAAACCTGAGAGCACTTTGAATGCTGGTATTGACTGGCCAGGCTGTTGCTCCTCCTGGAGAAACTGGGGTTTGCTCCTGCTCCAGGAGCTGCAGCAGCTGTGCCACGCTCCGTATGCCAGCCTGGCTGTGCTGTTATTAACCTGCCCAATCTCACTTCCAAGGGGCTTCCTGGGGCTCCTGGCTTGTGTGGTGCCTCCGAGATTTTGAACCTGTTTTGCTGTTCAGAGATTTGTTGCTTGGTGCTGGTGGGAGGACGGGGTGTGATGTCTGGTGGAGAATGAGAAGACTGAGGAAGCTTCTTTAGCAAATGAAGAGCTGGAAGAGTCTTTCATGCTCTGGTGAGTGGCACAATGGAGATGACATCATTATCTATAAGGAGAAATTAAACTAATTCCCAGCCCTGTAGATAATGTAAAGAAAGAGGCCAAAACAGCAAAGTTGTGTCTGTGGTCTTAAAAATGCCATCCACCTGGGACTGGTGCATTTATCCTGAGAGCTGCTATTTCTCCTCCCAGATTTTATTTGAAATTCAAAAGATAAAAAGAAGATTGACTATAACTTCTCAAGTTGGAGATCAATTACTTAGCACAGTTGTGTTCTCCAAAGATACTGGAGAATACAGTATTACAGATGCCTAATTTAACTAATTTTTTTTAAAATTTCAACAACCTATTAAAAATAAGCAAACAAAAAAACCTACTCATCTCAGGATGTTCCTAAGCGTAAGACTGACAGACAGAACTTATGCTGAGAAATTAATCTTGTAACCTAGCTTGTGGTCTACAAATGGAGCATTTCCACCACTGATGGTCCCTGCTAAAGCCATCCCTTTTGTTTATTTCCATGGTTGTGCTCTGCCGTGCAAACTGGAGAGAGGAATAATAGATGAGTTTTGCAAGTGAAGTTGGCAGAAATGACAGCACATGCGTGCAATGGAGATCTGCTGAGGCAAGAGGATGCTGAATTGAGCCAATTTAAGATATTTTTGGACTCATGATTTTCCAGGGAATAGGACTTTTGTTTTTATTTATTAATTTTGTAAATCTCTAAATATGTTTGTGGCTCTTTTTCTTCGTCTTAGCCAAGCTGGGACCTTCTACTAAAAGATCCTGTCCAAGGCAGATGGCGGACTTGGGTCACGAATGGCAGTGCTTTCTCAGCTGTCTCAGGCTGGCATGATGTTTGATGGATATTGTTGCTAGCTTTCATGCCTAAGTAACCTAATTCAAATCTTTTGGTAGGGTTATCATGCATTTGAAGTAAATAATTGTGTTCTGAGGCTGAAAATGGATGGCAGCCAGGGTACCCTTCCCCAGAGAGAAACCCCAGTGCTCTCTGTTGAAGGAGTGCTGAGTTCTGAAGGATTTCAAAAGAGCTAATTTTTTGTTCCCTAAACAGCCCAAGATTTTAGTTACAAATTCTCTTTCAGACCTCCTGTGGCATTGCATGTTGTGACATTGAATCAACTTGAAATAACATTGTTGGATGGGCAAGATATGGCAAGAAAAAACACTTAAAACCTTAAGCTTTTAGTAACCCTGAACCTTTGACAACGTGTTCTTTGACAAAACAACCAATTAGTCAGGAAGTATAAAATTAACCTGAACTTGTTAAGGAGTCAGAGTAGAACTAAAACATGGGAAAAGTCTGATGGAGCATCTGCACTGGCTGGGAGCACAAGAGCTTTTTACACAATACTCCCAGAGTCTAGTGATCTTCTATTCTAAATCCTTTAAAACCTTCTCTCCTTAATTAAAAAAAAAAAAAGTCACTGAGGCAGCAAGACAGACATACTAGAAAATGCATTTCAGGGGAGAGTCATGAATGTTTAAACTGGCTGAAAGGCAGCCGGGCACCGTAACCAGGGCGGGTTTGCAGCACTGAAAACACAGGCTCTGTATAATTGACATCAGGGAAGAAATTCTGGGGAGAAACTTCCTTAAACTTCACCATTGAGGGTTGCTGAAATTTTAGTCAGAAGGAGAGCATTTATTCTTACAAACTTCTTTATGCTTTGATGCTTCATGTAAACACTGGGAAAATGCAATTCTCAAAGACGTATTTGCATTATGTTATTTGTAAGAATTACAAAATCTGCTTTGTTTATAACGAGAGCTTTAGAATCTATGTTGCTTTTCTCTTTCCACTTACTGATTCCCAGGATATGCATTAGCCTGGGTTGCAGAGCAGGGGACAGACAGTAGAGCCAAAGTGTTTGGCTGTTGCCTCATGGAGCTGATGAAAAGTGCAAACCACCAATACAAGCAGATCCAGTGTTACTGTAGGACAGTTTGGGCTCCAGCCTCTCTCTTTCTGTTGAAATTTTTACTTCTTGCCGACACAGAGGGAATACCATGCTTTCCAGCCTTTTCCATGTGTGTGCCTTTGCCTCCTTGGCCGAGTTGCTGGGCTGCAGCTCGAGTCCACCTGCAGAATCCCGTATTCTATGGGATATGAATCACAGCAGCAAAGAAACTGGGGCATTGCAGTTATTTTGGTGAAGCTGAAGGGTGCTGGGGAAGGAATGTCCCTGTTCTGAATCTCCTCAACATCGTGGCTGCTTCCTTGGTGGTTTCTGGACCAGCGAGAGCCTTGCAGGTAAAGGCAGTGCTCACAAACCCAGGGATGTGAGGAGTGTCTGGGAGTTTGGAGATGTGCAAGGCTTTAGTGCTGGCATGTGATGCAGGACAGGGCTAGGGTAGTGAGGACCCAGCATGGCACAAACTGGGTGGAGGAGGTAGAACTGTGATTCTCTTTTGGAGAATGTGATGTCATTTCAGGCGTAGATCCAGAATTTTGCTTAAACCAGCTCTGTCTCTGGGGAAATGACATTGCAGATGGTGAGTGTCATTTCAGTGTAATGTAATCCTGTTATTAATTTAGTTAATTCTTCAACTGTAAATGAATGCAGTCTGAGTTAAGAATTTCAGATGATTTTGAGTGTGGATGTCACATTATGACTGCAAAGTACCTTTATGTTTCCATTCACCAGTTCAGCCAGGAAAGCATGAATGCAACATTAGGGTGTCTCAACTCACAAATCAGTGTTTCACAGATGTTGAGAATCCAGTGGTGTTTTCTACCTTGTCTCAAATGAATACTTTGCTATTTATTATTTATGTGTTATCTAATCTGTGACTTTTTATTTAAGACACCTGCCGAGAAATGCACCCTTTAAGATATTTTGTTTTCTGCAGTGCTCAATTTTGCAGGCAGTTCAGTCTTGCATATTTCTGACTGGTTGAACAGGAAAAACATTAAACTGTTTATGTGTCAGTTTGTTATTTAAGTGTCAGCAACCAGTTTCTAAAACTTTTTGCACTTGGTGTGTCTCGTCCATCTTGCATCTTGACACCCATACCAGGAGGTGAAGGCAATTTCAAAATAAATTCATTAGAGCCCCTCTGTAGCCCTAGCTGTGCTGGGGGTTATGCTGGTTTCAGGGAATGTGAAGCCAGATAAAAATCTAGAGGAAGAGCTATGTAAAAAATACCTCAAGGTCTGCAGCTGGTGTGCTGCTCTGAAGGCCACCTGGTGAGTGTGGTACCTTCCTGTCCTCAGGAGTCTGTAGTAGGTTCAATCTCTAAGGAGAATTTATAGTCTTTCCAAAACTGTTATCATTCTTACACATTGCAATTCAATAGCTGCAGTTATTTCTACAAATGTCTATTTCTTTCTGAGACTGGATGGTGTGACTCTATCTAAAATAGAGCATATTTTTCTTCAAATGATTGCTTATGTGCTCACACAGTGCCTCTGTTGTTCCTTTTTTAACCTTCCTGTTAGGCTGGTAATGATTTCCCCTTAGACCATCTTTTCACCTTCTTTCCAGGAGCTAAAAATATGAGCTACACTCTGCACATCCCTGTTTCCTTTACCTTAATGCATTAATTTAGATTAAGCACTTGCTTGCCTTTGATTCTTCAACTTCTTTAATTACTGTACCAGTGTGATTTCTTTTGGCACTTTTTCCATTCCTTCCTCCACACTGGAAGGGAATCCATGTGTTCACTGATTTTCAGTTGCATCTCTGACCCGAGGGTCCCCAGGTTCTCCATCTGCGCCTTGGCACAGATGGGTTCTCTCCAGGAGCTCTCCAGTAGCTTCCTGCATGCTGACAAGTGGGCAGCTGTTTTCCTTGCACTGTGAGCATTGTCACAGCTCTGCACCCGGGAAGGTGACTTTGATTCCTCCATTCTGATGGTTACAGGTGCTGTGGATCCAGATCTGGTTATCAAGTTTGTGCCTACCCTGTCTTTGGCAGTTAAAGCTGGGTGTGGGGGCTGCCTGGCTGCTCCCAAGAGATCTCCAAGCACAGCAGCCTTTGCTGGAAATATTATGAGAGCTGAACAGGCAGAAGTAATCCCAGACTCAAGTATTTGTTGTATGAAGTATAAGAGTTTGCCAGAGGAAGTACCTTTTCAGCTTCTAACTATAGTGTTGCTTTGTAATTATTCATTTGGATGGAAAATTCCAGCCTTTTAAAGGTTATCCCAGATGCAACTTTGCCAGGAAATGCATTACATGGGAAATAATACAACTCCTTTGAATACACAGTCTCCAGGTGAAATTGGATGATGAGCATGCTGTTGGGAGCAGTGTGAGCCTTGTTAAATGTGTCCCAGTGTTACAGGGCACTGCTTTCCAGAATGCTGCTGGGGCTCTGAGTGGCCAGGATTTCTCTTCGTGTAGCGGGGAAGGAGGAAGTTCCCTACAAGGAGCTGGGATTTTAAATAGTGAATATCTGCACATGGCACAGGTCAGTCATATTTTTCAGATTTCTTTGCCCTGTGCTCCTCTCTGAATCCTCATGAATTGTATTTCTTATTTGTTCCCCCCCAGTTTGTTGATACTTTTAGCATGAGGGAAAACTATTTTGATATTTCTCTGTCAGTTATTTTGACATCAATCAAGACTGCAGATCTTGTTTTGTTTGGTGTCTGGGTACATCATAAAGAGAGTTGCTGAAAGAGTTCAATTACAATATCAGCATCTCTGCCAAATGTATTGAGCTGTTCTGAAAAGCGGCTTGTCTTTTCTGACCCAGATACACAGTTTCCAACTGTGGGAGATGCTGCCAGAAAGACTCTTGGCAGAAGGCCAGCAATAAAATTATACTGCAGAAAAACACAACATATTTTCAGCAGCACTTTGTGCGGTGTGATGAAAAATTACCTGTCTCCTGAATGCAAAGCAGAGGCTAAAATAAACTTCCAATTTGAAGTTGCAAGACTCATTCTGACTTTTGAAGGTAACAAAAAACGATATAAATTCTAGTTATTTTCTGTTACTGTGTCTGATACACCTTGGGCTGTGTTAGTTACTCATTGCTTTGTTATTAGCAACCTCTGTTGTTCTTGCTGCCCTGTCAGTATAAACTGTCTGCTCTTGGGGTGCTGCACACTGCAAACTGCAGTTCTCCTGGGCAGATACTGGTGTCAGGGTAGATTCGGAAGGTGGAGGGTGTTTTTAATGCTTCAGCTGAATACTGTTAGTGTGTGCCTTCTTGATGGAGCATTTAAAACCAATTTTCATGGTGTTCTACTTGTACTGGCCAGGAGCCTGAAGAGGAGCTCACTGAAGTGAGGGGTTTGGAGCTCTGGTGTCCAGTGACTCCAATTTCCTCTTCTCTGTTGCACCAGTAACACTTCTGTGTAAGATGCTGCTGCAAGGGGATACTGGGGTGCCAGACACAGTTCATATCTCCTTTCTAGAGGCTCAGAGCACCCCAATGCTGGTGTTTCAGTCCCCATGGAATGCAAGTACCTGTTTCTTTTGCCTTTTCACTTCACTGTTCATAGGCACTCAGAGGTAGCTGAGCATATTCATCACCCCTGGCTGTTTGACTGTCTGTCCCCTGGGAATGCAGCTGCAGATGGAGGAATATCTCCTACTACAAAAGCCTCATCTGAAATTCTTTTCGTTTGTCTTGAGCCAAAGCATAAACTTCCTCTGTGAAGGATGGGATGTTTAGTGGAAGCATTGCTACAGTGTCATGGTGTTTTAATAACATTTCTAATGTGTCAAATCCCCAGTGATTTTAAACCACACTGCAGCCTCTGCTCGGCTCTGCTGTGACCTGGTTTGGAGACAGAGATTATTTACTCTTGTTTTACACTTTAGGGGCACATGATGCAGAGCAGAAGTGACTTTTTCAAGGTTACCAAGGTCTCAGTGGTGCAAGGAGCTTCCTGTACAAGTTTTCTTGCAAGTGTGGGTGGCTGCCCCTAGGTAAGACAGCCAGACATTTAAATATTGTGCTTTTTAATCTGGGCATCAGCTGTTACTTCCCTGAGGATGCAGGAACAAATCTCCTGCTATAGTCTGGTAGTGGAATGAGGCTGTTGGATTTATGGAATTGCTGCTCACTTCACATAATGCTTTCTGATGTATTTGGTGCTGAGCTATGTTATGCTGCCTTAGTCCATATGGTTGGAGCAGATTTGATTTTGGTTTTCCTTAATTTAATTCTGTGTGCTGTCAAATGTACTTTATTCTGTATATTGTGTCTGCACTTCTATAGTAAACTCCCTCCTGTTTAGTGCTTTTGTTGAAAATGTTCTCTCAAAGTCTGAACTAAATTAGGGTTTCACTCCTATGCGTGTTTCTGAAATATTCGTAGGATGTTAATGACTTGGAAGACATCGTGTATCAGCTTGAATTCAATTTTCAGGATTTTTTTCCAGCTTTCTGAATTTTATAATAAAGATCCCTTTGTAATTCATCTGTCTGTGCCTTGACTTCAGCCACGCACTGATGAAGAAAAGGGCACGTAAAACAGAGCTCATAAATATCTACATCCAACAACCTTTACTTGTCACTGAAAACTGAACCTGTCTTGAAAACAAGAAAACAGGTCACTGCCTGCTAAGGCAGAGTATGGAGAGGTGTTGGTGTTTTCACTTCATCAGCCCAGCAGAGATTACCCCCATTGTGGCTGTGACACATTTCCTTTCCAGCCTGGTTTGGATTTTTTGAACCCTGGGGAGCAGCCGGCACAGGCAGGGCTGCCCTGAGGAGCGAGCGTTTCCCGAGCTCGGGCAGCTCTCGCAGACTTTCCCTCCAGACAACAGCCTGCTCAGCACTTCCTGAGCACCAGAGCTTGCTCAGCCAGCTATCTCTGTCCATCTGCTTGCCACAGCCTGGGCGAGCTGATAAGCAACAGCTTGCAGTAGTCTTGGGAAGGAGGCTGGGCTGGAGTGCTGCTGGAGTCTGGAGACATTGTACTGGGCATATGCTGAAGTCAGCAACACATTCCAGTGCCCTTCTCTCTGCCTGGAATTGCCAAGTTACAGCTACCAGAGAAGATAAACCAAAAATGTGAAATGTGGGAGTGATAGGGAAGAAGAGTAGGTGAAGATAGCTGAAATTCAGTTTGGTGAGAGAAATAATTTGAAATACATTATCTAGAAATGTGTCTCATAAAAGTCTCTCTAGTTTGCTATTTGCTGACTCAAGTTATTATTAATATTATTTAAAAAGTAAAGCAACCTTGTAAAGAGTATGACTGGTTCCTGGAGATGGTGAAAAGCTGCTGAGTGTGGAGGAGCTTATGACTACCTTGCAAAATAAATACTGCCACAGCAGTGATCTTTGCTTAGTTTTCCTCCCAGCTGCCCCTGTCTGACTTCCAGGATCTCTTAAGAGAAAGAACATCCCCTTCCTTGATTGCTTCTGGGAAGCAATTTGGTAGAGTGTTAATACACCTTGGTGGGCACAGAACCTCTGTGATGAGAAATGGGGTCAGTCAGGGTTTTCATTAGCTTGCTTTTCCCAAGTATTTTTAGTATACTGCACTTAACTCTCTTGGGGTTTCTTCCTTGGCAATTTTCGGCTGCTGGAACAGACAGGCCCCTGCACAGTGTTCTTGTCTGGCTTTTTGTTTTACCCAATTCTACACCCTAAATTCAGTGGTGTGACATACAAACAACTATCAGGACCTTGCTGCCAAAGCTACTGGTCCTGTAAATGTGCTTAATTTCTTCCTAACTAGGGAAATAGGGAAGCAGGATCTGTTGTTACCTTTTCCCCTGTCACATTCAAATCTCTGTGGGATGCAACATTTTAATTATTCCCTGTCACATCATAGGTTTAAGTATCTCCTCAGCTTTCAAATCATCTCACCTATCCCTTTGCTGTTGCCAAACATGCTTTTAATCTCTTAACAATGTCAGGCTTCTCTGACACACAATATGCAAAGCATTGCTGGAGAAGGGGGGTCAGCATACAGGAGAAAAGGAAAATATTTTAGTGTGTGTGTCAATCTGCAGAAATTTACTGACTGGGTTTCCAATTGCTTCAAAATGTTGCTGGAGAGCTGATGCAACAATATATGTAGTGAAAGGAAAACAGGAATTTTCTGCAAGGACCTGGAGAGTCTTGCTGTGCAATGAGCTTATGCTTCCCTCTCTCACATTACCTGCTCTGTTATTCTGCTCTTCTCTCTCACAGAGCATTTTTTTGCAGTTTTATGCTGCCAGTGCTGGTGTTGTTTCCCAGTTTAGTACAAGAAGGCTGCTCTTGAAGCATCTTTTCTGTGCTGGGAAAGGCAGTGCATGGGCAGCACAGGCGGTGTGGGTGAGCTCAGCTCCTCGCAAGTCTGACGTCTGCAGTTAGAATGTGCTTGTCTGTCTTTAAATAACAATTTGCAGTTATTGCAACCTGAAGCCTTGGTTCCTGTGCAGCACCTGACACAGGACTGAGGGCTGCACTGAGGATTTCCACAGAGAATTACTTTTTGGTAATTAAATGTAGTGTGTTTGATTCCTAACGTGCACGTGACACTAAAATAGAGACTTCTTGAGCTGATTTCACATAGTCCATGTTTGCCATGTTGGATTTCCTGTCATCCTCATCCCAGAAACTGGGATTGCCAGGTGGTTGACAAATGTCCCTGGGATCAGCTCTGGCATGGGAAAATCTTTACATGTGTGTGGGCACATCATAAAAAGTTGCTTTCCATAGTGACATCTGTTTGTTCAGCTATAAATGGATCAGTGACTGTCCCATCTGGAAGCTGGTGTGCTCTGATCAGTGGTTTGCCTCATGTGCTGCATCCAGCACTTCTGGAATCAACATGCCATCACTGCTGGTTTCAAGCTGTTTCTCTCTTCTTGCAGGTGAATTAGAGAAAGTGACTCCCAGAGCACCTTGGCTGTATGAACTCTTGAGCTGTCGAGGGACTGAGAGGCTTATGAAGAGGTTCTGTCAGGCAAAACAGTGCTTAGCAAAGACACCAAGGAGGAGGGAAAAGGAGAAAGGGAGGGAGAGAGAGCTGAAACACTAACAAACCATGGTAGGTATTTGTTGTCTTTCACAGGGGTGCATTAAAAGTGTTTTCTGTTGCCAGGCTTGCATGGGGCCTGATCAAACCCAACAGAGGGGATTTTCTGACCTTGCTCCAACTGAGGGATGGTAATGTGTGCTTTGAGCAAAGCAACTGAGGTTTGATGTATTGTCAGCCTCTTAAAGCCAGAGAGTGTTCTTGTGAGCCTGCAGTACATGAATTATTAAAAACGAACGAAGGGATGCTCGTAAGGTTTTCTAATAAAACTGGCATTAGCAGGCTGTAGCAAACAGCATCAGTGACCTTGAACTTGCAGATTTCATTACCAAATGCTCACGCTCCCCTTCCACCTCTACCTCAGAAAAGCAAATTTTGATTGTTCACATCCACGCATCTGTGATTGACAGTGCCTCTGTGCACACTTCGTAACAGTGTAGATGAAATGTGTGTAGCCAAATATACCTGGTGTGTATTGTTTAAGTGAGGAGTCACTTCTCATCTGCCTGGGTTTGGCTGCAAATTAGAAATGCCTGAGATGCGGGATTTGTAAAGGTGAGCAAGTATGAAGCATTGTGATGGTGAGATTCTGAAAATGTGTTCACAGAAAGCCAATAAACCTACTCAGTTGCTGAACAATATGATTGGAGAGCAGTTTAAGTATATTTATGTATTTTTAAGTCCTCTAAGGTTATTACTGGGAGAATGGAAATGAGAATAAATGCAGTAGATTTTAAGTACAGTTGCTAATGTTTGTGTGGCTGGTTGCTGCTGATAGGCTGTATGTTCATATTTGTATTTACAAAAAAGACCTAAAGGTAGACTTTTGTCAGTTACAAAGCGAAAGGGGGAAAGAACACTTTACAAAGCAGAGCTGTTAATATATTTTAAATAGTGTCCCACTTTGTCATTCTTTTTGCCCTGAACTGTGATGAGGAGTTGATCTTGTCAGCCCTTCTTCATTAGAAAAGAAAATGTGTCTCATAATTAGGAGTTACCAATTTGTTTCTGTTCCACTGCTGTAACTGACATTTCCTAAGGTAAAAGATGATGGGTGAGTTGTTAAATGCAGCTTGGCCGTTTCCCTGCAGCTCTGGCTGTATCCATGTTGTGGATAACCACAAGAGGGACCTCCTCGAAGTGTTTTGCAGCCTATCAAACTGCAGGGGATAAAACCAGCCCCTGACAGATGAATTGTTACTGCCCAAATTATCCATCTGGGTAGGAACACAAAAACTAGGAAGGCAATGATGTCATGACCTTCAATGGTAGAGACAGAGAGTGCAATAAACCAGGAAATCATGGACAGTTCCTTAATAAGGATCCAGCCCAGAGGCCTCTGAGGTTGTTCAAAGGCCCTTTGTGTCCTTAGGAGTGGGTACAGCTACAAACCCATGAAATAGGGGTAAAAATTACATGCAATTAAGGTGCTTAACATGTGGGAGGAACAGAGGGGTTTGGTTGGTGATTCCAGGTTCTAGGAGGCTTTCAGCAGTGACTGATGTGTCTATAGAGACCAAGACTTATTGCTGCTCTTGCCACAGGTCTGTGCTGTGATCACAGCTTGTCTGGGGCACTGTTTAAATCAAAAGAGTCTCACCTGAATAGTCTGCAGCAAACCCAAAACTTCCTAGCACAGGTTACCCAACCAGTGAAGTTTACCTCCCTCAGCAGTATCACTCAGGACTCTTGAGTTTCACTGCAGACTTTTTAAATTAGCACTCTAATCTCTTCCTATTCATTTGAATGTTTTTAAAAAAGAAATTTCAGTCTCTTACCATTTAGCTTTACTCTCATCTTCATTCCTGCCTTTGTAAATCCCTGCGCAGTTGCTGAGCCTCTCACAGTTCTGTACTGCCTGTGACTTCATCTGCAGCAAACCATGAGGGACTGGCTCTCTGGCTGCCTGTTCAAGGTGTGCTGCAGTTGTCCCCGGCATAACCAGAGGAGAGGTGGCTGCACTCAGCACTTAGACAATATGCCAAGTTGTATTTGGAGAGTATCAATGCCTTTTGCAAAATAGGAATAATCTCCCCTTGCCTGCCCTCCTTTCCACATGCTATGCCCAGTCTGCTCCCACCCTGCGATGCTCATGTTGTGAACCTTGACACAAGGTTACCTTTTGGGATCAGGACCTAGCTCTTCCCTTTGCTCCAAGCTGTCCCACTGCTGTAAGATGGCACAAGCCAACAATGATCTCTGAAATTCAGGAATGCCTTAATCCCTGCAGTTATCCTGGGATAGGGCAGCCCCTCTTCCTTTCAGTGCTGTTGCTCACTGCTTGGATCCCCATGAGGTCGCTCAGCAAGAGGCTCTGAATGATTTCTCACTGACTTGGAAGGGTTAATGTAAATAAGCAAGCAAGTGAAAGGAGGAGGGAAGTCAGAGACACCTAATGAATCTGGAAATGCAATGCAGGGGTTTTGTGTTCTGCGGCTTCAGCACTCCTAAGTTATACTCCAGCCAGGCAGACCATGCCCTCTTCCCAAGGGAATCTTGGTGGGGCAGGACAGGGAGAAGTAAAAAAAACTATGAAAATATGTTTTACGGGCTTAATGCTGGTTTTTTTTCATGGGTGTTTGGTTTCTTTTTTATTTTCAAAATTTATTTAAATAAATTACTTCTGCATAATTATAAGCAACGGTTGTCCAAAAATACATTATTACCTCTGCCAGGGAGGATTCCCGTTCAGGTAATGTCCTATGTTCTATCAATAATCCAATAACTTTGTTCTCTTTTCTTCCTGTTTCCCACCCCCCAACAGAGATCGATCCGATCTTTTGCTAATGATGACCGCCACGTAATGGTGAAACATTCAACCATTTATCCATCTCCAGAGGAGCTTGAAGCTGTCCAGAACATGGTCTCAACAGTAGAATGTGCCCTTAAGCATGTCTCTGACTGGATGGATGAAAAGAACAAGTCTGCAAAGTGTGAGGGTGATGTGGAAGCCAAGGAGGAAGCTACAGAAGGCACTGCCAAGTGAGTGAAGCCTCAGCTCACAACATGTCCCTGTGCTGCTCTCAGTGGCTCCTTTCCTCCAAACAGGAGTTATAGTGTTACTTGGGTCTGCTGCAGATGAATGTTCCTAGAAGGAAGGGGATATTTCTGGATTTTCTGAGGTGGGAGCACGTAGGGGGAGTGCACGGAATGGCAATAAGCCAGTGTGGGCAGCAGTTGCTCTCCATTTCTTTGTTTATTTTACTGTGATGTTGTGAAGTTGCATTTAGCAGACAAACCTTTCAGCAGTTTTAAGCAAGTACAATTCCCCAGAAAACACCAGTGCAAATTCACAGCCGTGTGCTTGGGGGCTCCTGCAGTGTGATACACAAAAGGAAATTTTTATAATCCAGCAAACAAACTTTCCTCAGCCTCCATTACTTTCCATTATTATCATGGTTTAGCTAGCCCCAGCTGGCAATTCAGCCCCACATAAATGCTGAATTTTTATAAAAAATAAATCCAAGTGTGCAGTAAATGCTTTGGGGACAAGTGGATGATGAGACAAGACCTGGGGCTGGCATGTCAAAGAAGCACTTATTGCATTTTACTCCATGCTTTTATACGATCTTAGTCTACAAAACTGTTTTTTGTCACAGTGTTTTTCTTAGCAGTCAAAAATTAGGTATTCCTATGTTGCTATGAAAATTCTTTACTGTGGCTCCCTTGAACTGTAGCTGGAGAGTAAAATCCCTTTTTAATTACCTTAAATTGTTTCAATTCCAGGGATCAAGGTGGTCGGACATTATGTGGCGTTATGAGAATTGGCTTGGTTGCAAAGGGCTTGCTGATCAAAGATGATATGGATCTGGAGCTGGTTCTCATGTGCAAAGAAAAGCCCACAAAGACCTTGTTATGTATTGTTAAAGACAATCTCCCAGCTCAAATTCAGGTGAGTTAATTTGGAACAGTCCTCCCACAGTGGCTGATAGCACTGCAAGAGCTATTTGGGGAAAGGCTGGAATTTGTTCCAACAAGAAAGACAAGTGATACAAAGGAATATACTCTGAATCTAGGACGGCATCTGGGGCGTGTGACATGTTTAATGTGGTGACATGAAGTTCATACTCACAAAATGTAACCTCTTACTGCTGTTGTTGCCTACTCCTGTTTGTGCTGTCAGTTCCCTTGGGGGGCAGCTGACCTGTGTGTAACTAACCCAGTGTGGGTTTGGGCGCTCTGGTCCAACCAACATGAGCTGAACTGCACAAATCTTCCCTGCTCAAGTGTGTGACTCAGTCCCTGTTGTTGTGCCCTGCCTGAACCAGCTGCTTTGCTTGGGCTGTTCCCACATAAACCCCTCTGTGCTGCCGAGGTGAGAACGTGTCATTTTAGATGGTCATTCATTTTGGCTCATGTTAATCATGAGCTCACATTATTTTTATTTATTGCTCCTTAATTCTGATGGTGGCATCCAGCGGGCAGCAGTTGCAGCTTGTTTAGGGATACCACCTCTGTGACAGAGGTGAGGCTGAGGAATCAGTCCAGCTTCCAGCCTCAACTGTGGTGCCAAGGAACTGCCCTCAAATATTCCACTGCAAGTGCCCCTCTCCAAATCACAACCCAATCAATCTGCTTTTCTCCTGATCTGCTTTTCTCCCTGTGTTTTACCATTCTTGACAGCTGTTTGTTCTCACCATTCATTTTCTCACACAAAGGGCTTGTTTTAATGAGCTAATGTTGTTCCTAGAGATGTGGCCCTATCCATAGCTAAAAATGCAAAGGATCTTTTGAGTAGTAAAGAGTAAATTTTACTTGTTTGAAAATTATAGGGAGGTATTGAGTATTAAAGAATACATTTTGTAGGAGGCATGAAATGAGGGTTGGAAGTAAGAAGAAAAGTAATATGTGCTTCAAAAAAAATTAGATAAAATGAGAGAATAATATAATTAAAATATGTGAAGACTGAATAAACTCAAAGGACAGGGAGGTAAAATGCTGTGGGGAAAGACTATAAAGATAAGGGAAGAGGACTGACTCATGAGATACTCCAACTGTTGTGAGCATGCAAGACTGGGAGAAGCCCTGCAGAGGGATCAGATGCTGGAGGCAAAGGAGGGTTTAGGCCCATTAAGGGACAAAAGGAGCAGGTGAGGTACAGAGACTCAAGAGCTTCTGCTTTGCTGCTTTGAAGGCTCATGGTGAGCAGATGCTCAGCCATTTTCATCCCAACAATAAAGGAGCTGCAGATCAGATTGCATCAGGGAAGGGGTCAGAACAGACATCCTAACCACCGGTCTGCTGAACCAGACTCCACACAGAAGGGATGGCTGCAGGACTCTGAGCCATCTGTGGCTGTCTTTGTGCTTCTGGAGGCTGAGAGAGGTCCCAAAGGGCTGCTGAAAGACCTGCAGGGAGATCACTGCAGAGAACTCTGATACAATTAACAGAGCAAACTGTAAGGCAGTTGTAGCACTGGCTACAAAAGGAATGTTTTAAATTGTTTTTAATGAGGGAGGCAAGGCTGCCTTTGTTATTGCAATACCCTGTAGCCTTCTCATTAGCTGAGGCACATACACAGATTCTTCACTTTTCCAGTCGATTGGGAGAGTCTTGAAATCTTTCTTGGTGACTTTCAGAAACTTACAGAAGAGAAGTATCTGGTGGAGGAGCATGTAAATGAGGCAGCTATTGTTATCCATAACACAAAGGAGCCCAAGCTCACTTTGAAGGTGATACTCACATCCCCTCTCATCCGAGATGAAGCAGAGAAGAAAGAAGGAGGTACACAGAGCGTTTTAACTTGGTTTTAAGACTGTTCTAGCTAAATGTCCTGACTGTGCAGCACAGGGTCAATTGGGAAGTAGGATTTTAATTGTGCCTCATGTACTGACTAGACTGGCTATTGCCACCATTGGTTACATTATTTGTGCCTTAAAAAGACAACAGTCACTTAAATTTCATGTAAATAATTCGAGTTTTCCTTTGCAAGCACTATTCCTACAGTGTTGACTTTGACATACAATTAGATCTTAGTTCTCCTTTCTTTCAGACTTGTTATTTAATTCTTGAGCACCTGGCGCTGCACAGTCTTGTTTGCAAATTAAGTCAGTCAAGTGGGATTGGTTCATAGTTTCTTGAAAAACTCATAAAAATGTTTCTCTTTATGTAAAAGCCCTCTCCTGCAAAGCTCGCCAGTGTGTCAATCCTGGCCCTCAGTTTTTATTGATTGATGATGTGTATGTTTCTGGCTTTAAGAATTTCCTAACTGGGATACAATTGAAGTTATGGTGCTGTGATACAGCACTTTTGCTTCTGAATTGAACGTTGTACCTCATGTCCTTAGAGCAAAATAGTTCTAGAAAACTGTCACTTAGTCCTTTCTGTTCCTTCTCCCTCACCGCGGTGTCCGACACAGTTCTGTGCCCGTGCTGCAGGAATGGTGACTGTAGTACCAGTGAGGCTGGAAACAAACTGAGAGCAATAGAGAAGAGCAAATGTAGCCATACTTTGTTGTATTTTTAAAATCTTGACAGTAATTTCTGCTTCCGCTTCCCAAACCTATCCCTAGAAACTTTGCCACCGGATGATGTCAGACCTTTGACCAACTGGCCACTCTCTGTCATGACAACTGAGGCAGCTGGGCCCGTGTGGGCTAGGGAACTCCCTGTCGCTCTCTTCCCATTTCTAGACTTGCCACGAGTCCTTTGCTTCCTCCCTCTCCCACATGGAATACCAACGGGATAAGAAATGTTGGTCAGTTTCTCCTCTTGTTTTTGGAGGCGATGGCAGGAAGGATCCCTCTCCAAGTGACATGGAACACTTTGGCAGCAGTCAAATGCAGAAAAAATCTTACAGAACAGATGAATGGCAAAGATCCCCTAATTACACTGGCTGTTTATTCTCAAATTAGCAACAATGCTGTTTCCAAGACCATTAAAAATAAACTGCATATTGCTTTAGTTGTTCAGCTTCCCACAAGATACTGAGACCAGCCCTGGAGCTGCTGCAGCTCGTTTATGTTCATGAGAGAGCACAAAGTGCAGGACAAATTCCAATGGTAAAGATTTGTGAGACTCCCACAAGGGGATACAGTTTTACACAACGGCTTCTGCCCTTGAGCAAGTAGTTTCTTGCGAAAATTGATGCTGTTATGCCAGCAAAGTCCAGGAATTTCTGAATTCAATTCAAACGAAAGGAGGTTTGGAATTTTTATGCTTTCTCATACTTAAAATGTAGGTGGTCTATTTTTTTTTTCAGTATCTTAAAATGTTTTCAAAGGTCTCTTCTATATTTTTAAAATATTATTATACCACCTCTCCTGAAGTGGTTATATACTGTCATTCTGTGCAGCTGCTCAGGACAGGGGGTAGGGTCGTGGATCTCATTTTGAAGTCCAGGTTCCTTGGCATTGATTCATCACAAAGAACACAGACATTTATCATATTCCTTTTCAAGGTATATGGAGCATTATGCAGATGTCACTAAGTAAATTGAAAGCGGAGGGATACATTTTTTTGTAATCTTTCCAACCATACTTGGATTAGAATCACTTAGATTCAGACCATAAATGTTTCATGTGTAGTATCAAGGGAGAATAACTGGAGCAACTGGTGAAAACACCTTGATCTCCAAAGCACTGCCATATTTTTTCAGTACCACTGAACAATGTCGACCAAGTGTGGATACACTTCCTATGCAGTTTTAAAAACCTGACAGTTGACTCCATGCATTCTTTTGACTGAAGGAGCTCAAAGTGCTGCTGAACTTGCCTTTCATCTTCCATGTAAGACAGGCCCGGGCTGCCTGAGCCTGTGGAAAACTGACCAAGGTTTCTGTGGTGGGATTAGCACTAATCTGTCCTCTAACAACCCAGGTCAGGCCAACGGCCCTCGTTACCAGTGCTCCCATTGTTCTGTAGGAATGCTGTGTGTGCCTTCATGCCCTGATGTCAGAATGTATTGAAAAACATTCCTGGATTTCTCTTCAGTCCCCACCTCTTTGGAAAAGTGTTCATGTTTAAGATGTGGTGTTTGTCCTATTTGTTTTTGCTGCTCTTTAGCAAAAATAAATAGTGGCCCAGTGTGTGTGTGCATTTTGGTGTTTCTCACAAACAGCTACCCATAAAGCTCTGCTTTCTCATGTTGAGAAGTCAAGCACCTAAATTGCCTGCATTTTGCAACAGTTTAAATTTTAAACTTTTTAAGAAACTGAATTTTTAGTCACAGCATCAAATATAAATTGGACTTTCCAGACCAGAACCTTGTACCCTGAAAACCAGTTGTTACTGAGCATACAGTAACACCACCTAATGTAACTACAAACAAGCTGGTTCACCAAAGTGGGGCCAAAGTCCCGTCACTCCTGGAGCAGGACGTGGCCAGTGATGCTCCCAAAGGGCCAAGTGCCTCTGAAGGGGCAGCAAGCCCCCGACTGCCCTCCCCTCTCCGGAGAAGACAAGGCTCCTCGTACGGCTCGAATGGAGTTGGCAGCTCCTGTGTGCAGAGAATGTGTACAGCAGTGGGGAGAGAATTCTTTAGGGACTGGTTCTGCGTTGCATAGTGTGAGCTAACATCAGGGCTTTAGAATTTACTCTTTACTAAACTCCTTGGATCACTGCCCTTGTTAAAACTACAAGTTGAAAAGGAAAGCTTTGCAATCCCATTTGAAAATTTTGATTTGGTCTCACTTTCCTGACTGGCAGAGCATGAAGAAACATGCCATTCTCCCGAGGGGTCCGAAGGGAGCCCGCTGCAAGCCGCTCGCCCTCTTCACTGCCTGTTCTCTTCATCTTTCTGTTTAATAGAATCTTGCACCCAAAAGTTGGCAGACTGCAACATCAGGACACTGGGGCTGAACAAGCAATTGGCAAAATTCTTCAAGATATTTGTAAATTAGACCTTGGAGAATGGCCTTAATGCTGTAAGAAAAAGTACGGTTCTAAATCAAAACACATCTTAAGAGGTTTTTGGTTCACCCGAATGACAGGTGACGTATTCTGTTTGGTTTGTAGTTTAAAGGAAAAATTATTTTACTTTGTCAATGGCTGCAACACTCTTTAGCAAAGCCTCATACAACACTGAGCCCCAGTTTACTGCAAAAAATTAATGATTTTGCAGTCAGTCACCTTTGCCATTTTCTAACGTTTTAAAATAAGATTCTGATCATTCATTGACAGTACTTGTTTGATACAATACTTGAGCTTTAAGCAGATGTTTATATTGTCTGCAGTGAAGTTTTATCAGAGAACTACCCAGATGGATGTTGGTTAATCCTGTGCCACAAATGTCACTCCTGAAAACAACGAAACTGCAAAGGAAATTTAGAAGCAAATCTTGTGTTCCAAAGTGACCTTTTGTGCTCAAAGAAAGCCAGAGCTTTGAGACTTTGCAGCTTTCATTTGGAAAACAGACAAGAGGAGTTATTAATCCCAATCCTGGAATGCTGTTCATGAGGGCAATAACAAACAATGCAAATATCTGCTGTGAAGTTCACAGGGGATAGAAAATAAGCTTATAGCACTTGAGTTAGCAGCTGTGAATTGCAACCATCACCTGTCAGACAAGATACTGGTTCTGTTCAGTTTTACACTGGTGGGTTTTTTTGGGCTCTTTTATTCATCCTAACATTAAGTGCTTTTACTAGAGTAACCTTCCCAGGAAATGGCTTAGGAGAGGCAGCCTTGACATTAAAGAAGCAATTGCTTATGCATCCAATCCCATTCAAAGTAACCCATGAAAATGTACTTGGAGATGGCACTAACAAACTGATGGAACTTTTCTCCTAACTTGTCCTAGTATTTTAAATGTCATGCTGGATTTTGCCCATCTACCAGAGTCTTCAGATTGGAATGGATTTAGTATTTCATTCAGCTCTGCAGAGGTCTCTAAAGACCTGGAGAATTAACTGTTATGAATAATGAAAAGAGTATATTTCCTAATTATTTATTTTTAAGTCTAGAGTAATTATGTATTCATAGGAAAATGACATATTCAATGTTTTAGCTGAGCCATGGATTCATTTGGTTATTCCAGTTGTTCTCAGCATCACCTAAGACTAGTATCTTTGTAATGTGATTCCACAGAAGTGTAGAATCTGTCATTTATACAGAGTTTCCAAAGAATCTGGATGTTACAAACTCCTTTGGATTAAAATAAATACAGAAGAAAGGACTGATGGAGAATTCCCCTTAATTGAATGTGATTGCTAAAAGCAGTTTGTTACAAGCTGGTTGGTAAAAAGAGAAAGGGAGGGAAGGCAAAAAAATGTAAAACTGGACAGAAAATATCAGTGTCTTGTCTGTCAAATCCATCTTTGAATTTCCTCTGTTGGTTTCAGTTGCTGTTGGGAAGATTTTCACAAGAGGGCACTTCCTCTCGAATACATTAATGACCTGGAAGTTACCAAACCCACTCTTTCATATGCTCTGGTTATATGAAAGACTAATTAAACCAAAACATTGTACTAGCATTTCCTGTATAGTTCTTTCATTGAATTATACTGGCTAGTACTGTTCATGCAATAGTGTTTCAAATATAGTCAATGTTTTTCTTTGGAATTCTCAACAATTGCATGGATGTAATTTCACTTTCTACCTATTACATTTTTTTTATTACCCCCTGAGATTATCTTCCTCTTGTCCAAAGAAGCTTTGAAATTCTGTGCCACCTTTGTGGAATAAAAGTCACGAAGAAGAAGAGGAAAAAAAAGCCCAATACATCCCAACAGAAAAAAAATGAGAAGTGCTATAGAGCTATTTTCTGCCCTGAAATGTGTTCTACATTTTTAATAAGATCCCAGGTTGTCTGTAGCAGTGGCCATCTTTATTATTACTATTATTTTACAAGGAGTGAATGCCTTTGCTTCTGTTGCACACGTGCACATTTACTACCTTTAATGGCTTGTTTAAATTAAATAACACCGTGCACTTAAATTCTGGGAGTCTTATTATCTCATTGAGATGCTGCCGCTCTTTTTGTATTGTGACAGAAACCCCTTGGTCAAATTGTATCTGTCTCTTTTTATCCCATTTTTACCAGTAGATAATGTTGCGATGAAAGATCCTCCGGACTTATTGGACAGGCAGAAATGCCTGGAGGCCTTGGCGTCTCTGCGGCACGCCAAATGGTTTCAGGTTGGCTCTTTGTTCTTACCTTGTTGTTATTGTAGCCTTGCGAGGTTTAATTTGAGACAGTTTTAATTTTAATGCCTCTTTAATTTCTGACTAGTCCCTCCTAGAGCAAAGGTCTAGAATTCCAAACCCAGTGCTGTACTGTGCTAGGGCAAACGTGACAGGGAGAGAGTCAGCTGGTCCAGAGTTGTCATGAGGCTACAAAAGCAATCTTGACATTTCACTGCCTTTTTTATATGTCTCTCTAAATTCAAGTGTACTTTTATATAAGTGTTTTTATTTTGCATGAAGCTGATTAAGTATTAAGTAATAATAATTTTTAAAAAAATCTATCCCAGGACTCTGTGCATTTAAAAAGAAAAGCAGAATTGAAGACCAGGCTTTTGCAGGTGTATTGGAATCATTTTGTTTGTTTTAGGCCAGGGCAAATGGACTAAAATCATGTGTAATTGTCCTTCGTATTCTGCGGGATTTGTGCAACAGAGTCCCCACATGGGCACCACTGAAAGGCTGGGTAAGTACAGACAGAGCTGAAGGCCACAAGGTCATCTGTCAGATCTCCTGAGAGTTGTAGCAGTGTCTGGACTGGAGAAAGCAGAGTATTGTATGAGACTCCTCCTTCTACCCCTGTCCCTTTGCTCCCCATTAACTGCTCCCCGTGTAGGGGAGAGAAAGCAAGGAGTCAAGTCTGTGACACACTGATGCCATGGGAAGGGACACACTGCTGTGGGCCTCGCACATCCTGGAGGTTTGGCAATAGCCTCCCACTTGTTGCCTTCCATCCCTCGTTTAGTTTTCAAAACCACCCCGCTCCTGTGACAGTGCCACCATTTCCTGGGCTAGGTTTGCTCTGCATGTGCGGAGAGAACACTGTAGGACACCAGAGGTGGTGTTTTTCTAGTGGGGAACTGAAAACCCTCTGAGGGGAGAACATTCACCTTACTTAACTTTAGAGACCTCTCCTTTCTGACTTTTTGGGCAGACAGTGGAGAGCAGTTAGTGTCCTCAAAAGGTGACTCAGAGCAGGGGACAAAGACATGTGCCATTTTCTTTAGTGGATTACAAACGAAGTGACCTGATGTGAACGTCTGGCCCCTCTGCCCCCCATATTTAAGTGATGTCACAGTTACCTCTGAGCCTATACTAATCATAATTTAATGTCTTCTAGCCACTCGAGCTTATATGTGAAAAATCTATAGGTACTTGTAATAGACCTTTGGGTGCTGGGGAAGCGTTGCGACGAGTGATGGAGTGCTTGGCATCTGGAATTCTGCTTCCTGGTAAGGGGCCAGATGAAATCCAGGAACACAAAGGGATGGTCAGCCCACCTTAACATTTAGCTATTGCTGTAGGATTACATAAGAAATGCCTGCTGTGAACTCTGAACCTGCTGTGGAGTGAAATTAATGTTTTTTTCTGTAAAATTAAAATTTAAAAAAAAAAGATGTTGCATAGTGGTCACTGTGTGAATGATACTGCCACTGCAGGAGAAGTTAATGGGGAATGTTAGATTTGTTGTAAATTAACCCCTACCTGCCTCATTAAGGGGTTGCAAGCAAATACACTTAGTGGTTATCTGGTTTCTACAGATTACTTGAAATCCACATACTTGTCCAAATTATATGCTGTTTTTCTTCTAAACCTACTGCTTTCAGTTCATGTTATCACCTGTGTGCAGTGTTTACCCTGGTAAGTTCTGTGGCCACTGCAAGGGTGTAAAACCTCGGGTCAGTTTGCTTTGTGTGAGCCTGACTCCCTGCTGGAGAAGGGGTGCTGCTCAGTCTGCAGCAGCTGGGCTCAGCTGCTCTGTCAGGCCCTGTCTGCACACTGCTGCTCGTTCCCCTCAGTAATCCCCATTCCTCTCCCTGCCAGGGGGCCCAGGGCTGCACGACCCCTGCGAGCGCGAGCCCACGGACGCTTTGTCTTACATGACAGTTCAACAAAAAGAAGCCATTACACACAGTGCTCAGGTAGGGAACTCTGTGTGTGGCTGCAAGAGTGAGGAATTCAGCTCATTAGTACCATTTATTCTCTAGCAGGATGGCTGGCAGTCTTGATAGTTCTTGTGGTGCTCTATCGTGGAAAGGTTAAACCAGAGTTCAGGAGTGCAAGAGTTAAATGTGTGCGAAATCTTATCCTTGCAGAAGCAGTGGGATGTCTGTGCACCCACCTCTGCTACCAGCACATGAGTCCCTGGGTGGGCTCCCTGTCAGTGTGCCCTGCACTCTGTGTTACAGAAATCCATGAGTTTTATGCTTTTGGACATCAGCATTTTCCAGAGACCAGCTGTAAAAGCTGTCTTCTTGTGTGTCAAAAGCACAGGAGTAGTTTCGTGTCTAAAGACTTATCAAAAAACTTGGACAACTGAAGTGAAATCCTGCTGTGATTAACTTGTGTTTCTACTGTCCCTTTCAGCATGCGCTCAGATTATCAGCCTTTGGGCAGATCTATAAAGTTTTGGAAATGGATCCCCTTCCATCAAATAAGTCATTTCAGAAATATTCCTGGTCAGTAACTGACAAAGAAGGTAGGTATTATTTGTTCCAAAAGTCACTAATTGGGCAGTAAACTAGGAGTTAATTAAGAACTGGTGAAGTTCTGAATTATGTGCTGTGAATGTTAAGTAGAAGCTTTTCTTTGTTATATGTGGGGTGATTTTTTAAAACAATATTTCATCATGAGGAATAAACCTGGAAGTTCTGTTCTCTAGAAATACCCGGAGAGGAGAGGTAGCACAACCAAAATACAGCTGATTATTTTCTGTAACCACAAATTCCTTTGGCATCTGAAGAGCAAAATGCTCTTATGCTAGAAGGAGAGACTGCAGACTTGCCAAAAAACATAAAGTAAGTGTCCACAATAAGAATTACTCAAAAATTCTTCCCAGAAAACAATAAGTATCTAATAAAAAAAAAATTCCATGTATATTTTTTTGAAAAAACAACACTGTTGAAGGTCTTGCTTAGACTAACTGTGGAAAACAGCACTGCCTGTTTGCAATCCTTATCCCACAGCTGGTATTGGACACAGAGGTCCTGCCTGGCCTGGTAGAGTGAGCAGTAAACCAGTATTGGCTTTCATGGAGCACTAAGAAAGCTGTGACTGATGAAGGAGTTCTTTTCACTATAAACAAGCAAGGAACAGTGTGGGACTAATCAGACTCCTGCTGTGGGATCGTGTTTTTCTAATGGCATATCTGTATTACAAGGAACTTTATACCCTAGGTACAGGCTCGTCTGCTCTGAAGAGACCGTTTGAAGACAGTGTTGGGGATGATAAAGATCCAAATAAAAAGATGAAGCGTAATCTGAGGAAAAGTAAGTGCAACACTTCTCCATTCTGTTTTGAAAGATCTATTGTACAGGGGAAGCTGGTTTAAAAGTTTCTCTGTGTTGGTGTGGTAGAGCATGTGAAAAAGTCTTTGGAACAGAATTGTTGTCTCTATCACCCTGCATTTGGAATGTCAAACACCTCTCTTACTGTGCATCTGAATTTCCCCTGACATGCTTTACTAACTGAATGATTTGCATTTTTATATGGGATTACCCATCAAGTTACACTAGAATTGAAGTTGCCTAAGCAGCTGACATATTTTACCAGGAACATCCCTATATTGTGGGGTCTTTTAAAGTACTGCAGTGACTTTGCTAAGTGAAGATTGAACTCTCTTCACTCTTCCCCTTCCTGAGTTAAGTGTTGGTCTCTCAAGACCTCCCACAAGGAGAATAAAATGTGTAATCTGCAAAATGTTGATGTTGCACACATGCACAGACTAGAAGCCTCTTGGCATTGCTGGGGTCCAGCTGTTCTGGGGTCCAGTCATTCTGGGGGCTATTTCCACTGTGCTACTTGGATGCCAGTTCTGGATGTGGTTCCCCATAAGCTATAAAACTTGTTACACCTTTTAGAGCAGCCAGGAGGAATACAGCTAGCTGCAGCAGAACAGTGGTAATATAAAACCGGGTCATTATAGATGTTACCCCAAATTAGAATGGCTTATTAAAGACTTAACAGCATTATGGCTCTCCTCAGCCTCTTGAGAGGTGAGGGGTGGTTTTGCTCCTTGATACAGACAGAAGGCACTGAAATGCAAACTGTTTCATTTTTCTGTTCATCTTGTTTTGTTCATTTTCCTTCCCCTCCTTCCCCCACCCCTTCTACTATCTTGTATTAGTACTAGATAGTAAAGCAATAGATCTCATGAATGCTCTGATGAGGCTGAACCAAATCAGGCCAGGGCTTCAGTATAAGCTGCTGTCACAGTCTGGTCCAGTCCATGCCCCAGTCTTCACAATGTCTGTAGATGTTGATGGTACGACTTATGAAGCTTCAGGACCTTCTAAGAAAACAGCCAAGCTCCATGTGGCAGTGAAGGTAAGGCAGCCTGAAGTAATCTGCTAACCCCAGATCTTGGGATGGAGTTATGTGGTTAGAACTAGTAACATGCAAGCTCAAAATTTTTTTTAAATTCATTAAGCTGAGCTACTTGCTGTGTGCTCTAAATGCAGCTGGGCACGGTTCAAAGAGCATCACTGGTTTTGTGCTGGTGGGGGGGAAGAACTGCCCAGGGCTCTGCAGGTCAGCTCATGTTGTGGTGGACTGAAGGTGGTGGTCAAATTCTGCATGGGAGGGGTTCAGCTGTGTTCTGTTCTACTCCTTTCTCCCGTTGATTTGGAAATGGCATGTCGGTGGCTGCTTCTTTCTCCCCCTCCTTCTCTGTGTCCATTCCTGGTTTGTGAGCTCCTGGAAATACAGAGTTCTGTCCTCGGTGCCTAAAGAGCACCTCTGTGTACTGAGTAAACCACGTAAATGATTTATCCAGTCAAATTTCCAGTAGGATACTGGTACCATTCAGAGACTGGTCAAGGTGCTGTTGCTTCCTGCAGGTGCTCTACATGACAGCAGGACAGACTGGAATGCTCAACGTGAGCATCCACCAGATGTGGTGCTTGTGGGCATGGCAGGGCTTGGTTAATGGACAGTTGGACTCGATGATCTTAAAGGTCTTTCCCAACCTAAATGACTCTATGAAAGAACATCTGTTAATAGAACTGCTCTTCTGATAGGAGCAGACCCATCTGTCATTCTGTGCCTCATTTTGTTTTGCACAAGAATTTCCTTTTTAGAATCTTCATCTGGCAACTTTCTGCTTTCCTTTGATTTCAGTTTTGAAAATCCCATTGTCCTATGTGCTTTCAAGTTCAAAGTGTCCAGAAATATCTGAGGGCATGTGTTATTCCTCCAGGAAGAGTAGCTAGTTCTCTGCATGTGTGTCCTTGCAGACCTTCTGCCTCGTTCTTTTGTTCTGCCTTCCTCCCTGCAGTTTAAAAAGCTACCAAAAAAAAAGCCCAAAAAACCCACTTGTCCTCAAAAACTGTGACTGCTCTGCCCTTGAACCTCTCTGCATCAGCCAGATCTGTGCTGGTGCCGACCCAGCTCTGTTTTCTCTAAATTTACACATCAAAACATCCGCGATTCAAGCCAAGAGGAAATGGATGGTGTGGTTGAGAGTTGCTTTTTTTTTTTTTCTTTCTTTCTTTCCCTTCTCAGCAGATCCAGACCCTGCTTTCCCAGTCTTATAAGAGGGGAAAATGTGATGATTTCACTTTCTAATCTGACCTTTTTAAAATGCAGAAGCCCTGAAAATGCAACCAGATGTACCCCAACTGCATGGGAGCTGAGCCAGGAGCTACCCAGGCAGTTCTCAGCTCAGGGTTGGAACACAGTCATTTTTTCAGACTTTGTTCGTGGCCCTAAATTTTCAGCAGAGTTTCAGGCTCCTTTCAGTTTCCTTTGCCCTACGTGTGGTAGCTCTGTGCAGTTGGGTCAGGAAGCTGGTTAAGGGAGAGGCTGGCCTTGCTCATGGAGGATGTTTTTGAAGGAACTGAGCTCCAGAAGTACCATCTTGTACAAGGCTTTAATTTTCACAAGACTGTTTGTCATGTCTGCCCCACGGTCCATCTCTTGATCTGTCCATAGACACAGAGAAGGGGGAAATCGTGCATGAAACTATTCCCTTCTAAGACCATTAAACAGTGTCTTTAATTTCTTATTTTACAAGGAATTTTTGAGATGATGAATGATGCTCATGAGCATCTTTGAGACTAAAATTCTGCTCTGATTCCACTTTTGGAAACCTGAAATTATTTTCCCCATTGATATTGTATTCCCCACTGGCAACCATTGAAATGGTATCTCCGTTTCAAACAGGAGAAAACTAATATTCTAAGCAATCTGCCTTTTTAAAGTGTGGACTGTTGTGTTGTGATCAGCCTTACATTTGTTCCTGTTCTGCTGCCTGTGTCACAGTCCATTTCATGGGGCTTTGTTGTAGGTTTTACAAGCCATGGGGTATCCAACGGGTTTTGATGCAGACGTGGAGTGTGTAAGTTCTGATGAAAAATCAGATACTGAAGGTAAAAATGAAACAACGTCTTCAATCTCAAGCAATAATACTGGAAATTCCACAGCTGACACCTCCGCTACCCTAGAGGTGAGGATTGCATTGAAAGTACAAGTGATGGAGAGGTTTGGTGTTTCACTTTTCACTGGGGGATTTTTTTTCTGTTCTACTTGTCAAGACGGCAAAACATAAATTTCTTCAGTTGGGAGACAATTTCCAGACAGTGTGTAATCATGGATAACTCAAACCACATACGTGTTTAGTCCACTGAGAAATTTCCAGGGAAAGGGAAATGGAGTATTTTTAATGGAACTGCCCTGTTTTTATCCATAGCTGAGAGAATTCTATTGCAGATGATCTGGTGTGCTGAGATGTCAGCTTTACCTTGCTTTCCAAACAATTACAGATATTTCTACTGAAACACATGACTCAGGGCATGAGGATTTCTTCAGTCTGAGCTCAGTAGTGCCAGGACATAATTAGATGGAGCAGCACAGATGTGTGCAGGGCTGGGAAGGCCAGCCTTTTGGTGTGAAAGCCTTCATTTTCAAGGAACCTGACACCATGGCCCCACCTTCAGCTTTGGATTGTTTTAGGGTTGCAATTCCAAGTGCAGCTGGTGTCATGTTTAGTTTGTGCACGCACTAGACCAAGCCATGAGGACAGCAGCCCTCACCAACAGAAATAAACAGGTGTGACTTCAGTGACACCATTGTTTGTCCTCCTGCCCTTAATTAGAGACTTCCCCTGCACTGTGGCAGCACCACAGGTTATGCTGCAGCCAGGGCAGTGTTACCTGGGATACAGATCCGCAGAGGTTTGTCTGCCTTTTGAAAAAACAAAGGCTCTGAAGTAACATCCTGCACGTCTCTCCAGGTAAGAACTCAGGGTCCCATACTCACAGCAAGTGGCAAAAACCCAGTGATGGAGCTGAATGAAAAGAGAAGAGGTCTGAAGTACGAGCTCATCTCTGAGACTGGGGGAAGCCACGACAAGCGCTTCGTCATGGAGGTGAGTGGAGCAGAGTGGAGGGGGTTATTAATGGTGCAGCACTTGCTGCTGCAGCTCACGTTTTTTCTATTTTGCTTTTTGCAATGCACATCTGTGGTGGTGATTTCTCAGGTTTTTATGTATCTCATTGCTGCTGTGATGATTCAGCTGGGGAAAGGAATAGCCTTTCTACTTCAGGAAAATAACGGTGAGAATTAAAACTGGATTCTGACAGCTCCAAACTTCATGACAAGGAAGACTCCAGGGTATGGGCTAAATCCAGTATTCAACAGATATGCTGGTCATCTTTGAGCTGCACTTGTAGTTTCGAGATTCCCAGTATCTGTGACACATTGGTTCCCAGGATCACCTTGGTATCCTTTAGCAGTTTCAAATCCAGAATCAGTAGAAATTTGTCACATAAAACACTGAGGATGTTTTTTCCTACTGAAGTTCTTTATGGGTGGCACATCAGTTGAGTGGGTGGCAGCATGATGTTCCCATGGATAAACTAGGCATAAACTCATGTCTTAATTTTCAGGTAGAAGTAGATGGGCAGAAGTTCAGAGGTGCAGGCCCAAACAAGAAAGTAGCAAAAGCAAGTGCTGCATTAGCAGCACTTGAAAAACTGTTTTCTGGGCCTAATGCAGCAAATAACAAGAAAAAGAAGATTCTTCCTCAGGTAAGAACTGTCACTGGGTTTTTGGACCATTATCCAAGCTCTGGGTTGGTTCTGATACAGAAGGCAGTATTATAGTAAAGTGAGGTTAACACAGGCCAGTGTTGTCATGAGATGGTTGTTTGGGGGTGAAATCCTGGCCCTGGTGCAGTTACGTGGGTTCAGGAGGGTAAGGGAGATGCAAAAGCAGTGCTGTAAGTTGAGGAGAGGAAGGTTGTAAGGAAGTGGGAAAGAGAGCAGGGAGGAGCAGCAGAGAGAGGGTCAGAAGCCAGCAGTGTTCAGTCAGGCCCAAATGCAAGGTAAATAAGGCACAGTCTGAGGGAAGGGGCTGCCAGGGCTGAGCACAGGGAACGTGCTGGGCTCTGCAGGCAGTGACAGGGCCAGGGCCCCGCTGTGTCACTCACATCCTTTGGCACAGCACTCTCCAGTCTGCGCTCAGCCAGCCTGGCACATCGGGCATGTTTACAGAGCCCTCTCAAAGGGGGTGATTTAATGCAGGTGGCCTTGTATTCCAGCAGCACTTTCACTCTCTGAACTGCTATTTTTTGTCACTCTGGGCAGACTAAAGGGGTTGTCAATACAGCTGTTTCTGCAGCAGTCCAGGCTGTTCGAGGCAGAGGACGAGGTGCTTTAACACGAGGGGCATTTGTTGGGGCAGCTGCTGCTACTGGATACATAACACCAGGTAAGGCACCACACTTGTAGTTGATAGTTTTGGTTTTGTCTGCTGGGTTGTTCTTTTTCATGTGTATTATTCACCTGTGCAAGTGATTTCTTCAGCCATCTGAAATGAAGCAGAAGGCTTCATGGAGGTTTAAATAAATCAAAGAGCTGGAAAAGCTGGCAGAGTGTATCCTTTATGAGTGTACAGCTTAAAGCTCTGCGTGCACTGAGCACAAGTTATGGGCATAATGGCTTTCCTAGCTTTATTATTTTATGATTTGTCTTCATAGTTGACTGCCATGGCACAATTCCCAAAACTCCCTACCTAAGAACCTTCTGGATCATGGGCTGTTCAGCATTAGGAGTGCCTTTCCCAAGAATCTTTTGTGAACATGAAGTCAGCAGGCTCAAGAGTCCCTGAGCTCTCAAAAACCTTCTACATGAATTCCACCTGGAAGCATCTATTAGTAGCTTCTGTGGTGGCCAGAAATAAAAGAATTTCTTTTCATACTCTGGCTGATGGGATGTCATGATCCCCACTGCACTGTTCTGATTAGCAGAAACAGCTTTTGAAGTCCAAGGGCTTCTGGTTCCCATTTCACATTTTCACAAGAAAATGTTAATGAAATGGTCACTTTCTCCATCCTCTTGCTTTTCAAAGTGCACTTTCTTTGTGACTCTACAGCACGTCCGAGGTTTGTGGGAGACATGTGAAAGGAATCCAGACATTGTTTTCACTTGCTAAAAGAACCACAGATTTGTAAGAATGAGATGCTGAGGATGCCTTAGTTAAAGCAAATCCAGTACTAGCTTCCAAAAAATAACACTTCTAGTCCTCATTCTCCGGTTTTCAGATTATGGCAGGAGCTTTAGTTACACTCTGCAGCAGCTCACACGTGCCAAGAGCAAAGCCCTGTTGTTTGGGAGCCTTCCTGCCTGGCACCGCTGGCAGCACGTCATCTTCATTGTTCCTGTATGGTCATGTCATTTTAAATATTAAAACCCAGTAATTCATTTTTAATGGCTGTTAACATTGTTTTTGGAACTGTCTGTCTGCCTGAGGAGTCATTTAAGAGACACTTTAACCTGCCAGGGGCATGCTTCTTGCCAGTGTGGAATTATTCCAGAAATAAGTTTGATTTCCCAGTTGCTGCAGTTAAGCTTTTATTTGCCTTGGCCTTCATAGATTATTTCTCTCCATCCCCTATTCTTCTCAGAAATTTCCTGCTTTTTGGAGTGACACCAGCAGTCTCACCAGAAAAAAAGCCCTGCAAAACCTCCATGAACTACTGACCTGTAGAAACCAGTGCTGGTGTTACCTGCATTGCTTTTTCTCTCACTTCAGAGTCACACTCTGCTCTCTGGGGAAAAATGATCTGTTTGTGTGGAGGTGTTCACATGTCTTCTGTGGAACTCTGTTAGAAATAGCAGAGATAGCAAGATTCACAGGAGCTTTACTGAGGGAGATGTGGCATCTGCCACAGGCATCCAGCATTCCCCTCTTTCTAAAGGAAATTTAGGAAAGTTACTGTTCTCTGCATAGACTGCACTTGTGTTTTAAGAAGAACATAAGCAAATATGGGATGTCTGTGTCATGCCAACTCCATGCTCTGACAGTGCAGACTTGAGGGATTTGGTGGAAAAGAAAATGCAGAGGAAATGAAATAGGGAATTGTAACTCTTTGATGCTGAGACTTGAGGAAGTCCCTGGCAGCTTGTTCTTCAGGCCACCATAAAGTAACATTTTAGTGTTTTCAGCAATATTTGTATTTATTGGTGTGAGTTTGGTTTTGCTGTGCTCCTGCTTCAGGCATGGGGTCCGTGCCCATGTGCAGGTGTGCAAACACTGACAGGCAGTGCAGGGAATGACCCCTGTCCCCCTCTGTTTCCCCTGCAGGCTATGGAGCACCATATGGATACAGCACAGCGGCACCAGCCTACGGTACGTACAGCCCTGTAATAAACACACTAGAAATGATACAGAAACTGTTGTGGCAGTCCAAATGGGACAGTCCAAGGAGAAATTAAAAAATATTTAAGCTCTTAAACCATGACAACAACACCACTTTTATGCCATAACCTTGTGGTTCTTTTTTGGTTGGAGTAGCTTTTTGCCTCTGCTTTGCCTGGTCTGTGGAAGGACTGCTTGTTCTAATTGCCTGTTCCCTTCATACTGGAACCCAGTCAAAGTAGTTCCCTTACTTTTTACAGCCAGTCTGTGCTCCATTCAAAGACTACCGAAGGGCCTATTTCAGCACCTCTGACCCAGATTTAGCTAAATGGCATTACAGTAACATTGGTGAAATGCTTGTCCCCAAGTGTAAGTGACTTGTGGACAAAGCTCCCTTAATGCTGTCAAATCTTTGAGGTCTATGGGCAAATATCCCCCACCCCTGCAGGCTAAAACACCACTGCTTGAGACTCCAGGATGGGTTTTGGGTAGTTAGTACTGGTAGCAATCAGTCTGTGAGGCAGCCAGGACACAGTCATTTGCCACAATGCTTTCCACTATGAAACATGTTATATCGGGCTGGCAAAGCACTGGTTTTGTAGAGATTGTAAAATGAGCTAATAACCAGAGAGCTGTGATGAAAGGGTTTTTCTTAACTTGGCTTCTCCCTCCCAACTGGCTTGTTTGACGCTGGACTAACAATGCATTCCTCTAACCGGCCCTTTTGGTTACTTTGAATGAGGTTTATGTGGCAATGGGAGCAGGGCAGTTTGGAGTCAGTGATATGTCCTGGCACACAACAACGTGAGCCCACCAGGATCAGTCCCACCAAACTCTCCTGTGGCAGGGACTGGTCACAGTCTGCTGCTCAAATGACTGGCGTGTTTACAGGCCTCAAGTTTTTCATATGGGACACTTTTGCTTTTTAGCATTTGTACTAAGTCATTCCTCTCAAATCCGTCTAACTGGGGCAATAACCAACTCTCCTGATATCATTTATAAAAGTTAGAAATATTTTGAAATGTTGATTACATGACTTCTCTACAGGTATGAGCTCTAACAGGGCAAAAAATGCTGCTGCTTTATGGAAAATGTTTTCTTTGCCTGACTGGGACCAGCTGGTCCAGTTCTTTACTGAAAGGAGAGGGAAAATGGGCCCACAGGCTGTGCTCAGTGTGCAATTCTGCCCTCAGAATTGAAGCAAACCTCTCTAGTTTTACACCTGCTGATCATGCTCTGACAGAAGAGCAGCTGGCAGCAGGGCTGTCCCATGGAGTGTTGTCCTTTGTGGTGCATGACACAAGGAACAGCAACATGTTTTCTCAGGGAAAAATGAAAGGAAATTTAGTTTGGGATATGGATTTTTAAAAAAAACTTGGTTCTTTCCAAGCAAGTCTCAGACTATAACTAGGATTAGTGGTATCTGCATGTCTGTGTTTTTACAAGAAATGACATACTGTGATATGAGGAATCCTTTCCTTGCTGAAGGCAGGAATACAACTGTTACCAAGTTTCCTTGCAGCTTTTCTTGCTTTTTTCATTCATTCCTTCTGTTTCATGCTTTTTTTTTTCTCATTGTGCCTATTTTGGGAGCTGGATCTTAAGCACTTAGCTGTGTATATGTGACATATCACTGACTTCAAAGCATTGTGGAATTGGATGCCCCCATTTTTCACATAAAGAGTTTCTGTTCCTAATGTCTTATGATTGTGATGCGAAGTTCTGGGATAATGCTTTTTGGCTGTAAGGTAAACATGTCTCTTTGCCTTTGTAAGCTGTTGCATGTTGGGAAACTTCACTTTGATCATCTGGTGCTCTGGAATACCTGCTGTTGCTGCTTTGTGATTTCTAAATGGATACATAGGTTAAATACTAGAATTTAAATAGGCAAGATTAAAAAACCAAACAATCGTTTAATTGTGCAGAAGTTTGTGAGGCCACAAGAACTCTAAAATAATAATGAAATCAGGAAGATGTCAATCTTTCCAGATTTACTCCTTCAGCACAGGAGAGGAAGTGCAGAATAAGGAAGCAGATGCAGAATTTACTGTAGGTGCTTGATTTTTGGCTGACCTACCTGGATGCTAATCAAAACTGCTGAACAGTTTCCCTGTGAGTTGTATTTTATGCACAGCAGTGCCTGTCTAGAATATCTGCAACTGCAACTGGTCTGTGAAATTACCTCAACGTAGAACAAGCTAGTAGAGATTAATTACCATAAAGATTATGAAATAGAGCTTCAAGTCCAAATTCACACTCTGCTTTTGAGACCATCACTTCCTTTAGTTTTATCAAACACCAGGACAAAAATAAAGCAGACTTTAAGCTATAACCATCTGTCTGAAATAGTGCAAAGTGGTGAAGCGTTACTGTTTATGGGACTATGCACCCTGACATCACATTGACTGATCTGGAAAAGGTTAATGAGAACACTACTGTAAGCTCTTATCTGACTTTCTTGGATTGCTGAACTTATTTGGAGTCCTCTCCCTCTCTTCTCTCTGTAGGTTTACCCAAGAGAATGGTTCTGTTACCAGTTATGAAATTCCCAACTTACCCCGTTCCCCACTACTCATTCTTTTAGCAAATGGCAGAAGCTAATTCCTATTGATTGAACAACACAGTACAGTACAGAATGTTAGAAGAAAAAAAGCCTTTTTATCCTGTTTTCTTTGAACACATACTTGAGCAAAGTCATTTGTAAAGAAACATCTTTTTCCTACTTTTTGATTTTAACAAAATGCAAATTTAGTTCTCTAAAACTTGAAAAAAATGTTCTGTGAAATGTTACCTCATTTTCAAATAACTTATACCAGCCTTCTGTTATAGGGAAGAACTAGAAGCTTAAATCTTACGTTTTAAATGAAGTATCCGATTATGTAAAATTAAATTTGTGAAGGATGTATAGAATATAAAACACTGATCACAAATAAACTGTTTTGTTGTAACACAAGAGTACTGCCTGTTTCCTAATGCAGTCACACAGACTCAGTTAATGACCTGTATTTGCTGTAGGATTATTAAATGCAGGGCATAGTTCTTTAAAAAACAAAAATTAAAATTAAAAAAACCCAAACCACACGATAGAAACTTTACAGTTAACATTTAACTTTGTAAATACTATGGTGTGTAATAAACTTAGTAAAAGATGGGTTAAAATATTGTTTTATCTTATTTTTTATAGTTAAGCATCAGTACCTGAGTTTCCTTATAGATCAGCATACTGTAACTGTGATTTTAGACACAGTCTTAATTATCCAAGAAGACCTTTCACTCATACACAAAATGCTGAAAAACAAATGAAACAAAGGGAATTAGTCTGTCTCTGTATAAAGCTGCATTCTGTGAAACAAGTATTAAACAGAGGAAGTTCCCACAGAAGGATGCAATTCCAGGGATACACCTTCTACCCGTATTGCCCAGAGAAAGGACAACAATAATGTTACATCAGGTTCTTTAGAGCTCAAAAGCTACATGTTTTCCTTTCTTTTCTGTTTTTACTAAAAAAAAAAAGAGAAAAAAAAGAAAAAAAAAATCCACTTGTTCTTGTGGCCTTCTTCACTTTTAAGATTGTCTGCCCACCCTTGATTTTCCATCCACCATTTCTACAGAAAGCATTTTAGTTGTCAATTGTATATTAAACCAAAGGTTCTCCTTTCCCCCCTTACATTTATAAGAATCTAAAGCAGCAACAAGGTCCCCATGAAAACTTGCTATTTAATTGTCCCAGTTCTTGTTGAGTGCTGCTGTGAAAAGTGACACACTTCAGCCATAGGCCAGTACTTTTAAGAGTTGGTGCTCAAACCCAGAGTCCTCTTTTTGATGAGGAGTGCGTGCACCTGTCTGAAATCCCATGGTAGGCTCCAGCTCCACGATTGGAGTCTCCGTGGATTGTGGACTGCTGTGGGCTCTAATGAGGGATTCCAGTGGTCTTTATTAAGGTATCACCCCACAAATAAGCAGCATTGTTGATTGTACTCTCCTCAGCCCTCACCCATTGCTTTTCCATAGGCTGGCTTTAGTTCCTGCTCTTCCAAAGATTTGCCTTTATCCCCTGTTCTCTAACAGACTCTGCTGCTGAGGGCAAAGGGAGCTTTATCTGCCTTGAGGGTGTTTTAAGACTGGTGCTTAAAGCAACGTAAAGTTCCTCCTCCCCACAGCCCCCTTAGAGGGAGAGAAATATTAGAAAAGCTGAATAAGGGGTGGCTTATAGAACAAGCTGCTTTCCCTGGAATTAACTGCAGCTGTTATTCTTAAGCTAAGTGTCTGTGCTTAGGAATGTGTTTACATTTCCACGGCTCTCCTTCTGCCGTAGCTCTCGCTTCCGTTTGGTGTCGGTGGTACTTTAATAAAACGGAGATGATTGCCCAGGAGGGTGAGCCTGGTGTCACCCACGGAACACAGAGCAGGGGCCGGGGATGGAGCCAAATTGAGAGGTGCTCAGAAATCACTGATCTGTTTTGCTGGCCTATGGATGAAAGGAAGCCATCACGGAGCAGAAAAAGCATGGCTGATCAGAGCCCATTTTTGTTAATCAAATATTCATTAAAGGAATCTTTCTTCTGCGCACATTTTTTTCCCCCTTTTGGAGTACCCCTGATTGGCAACTGTTTGTAGGGTTTTTTTTTTCCTGAATCCCCAGCTTTGTAAAATTCCAAACAAAATATTCTGTGAATCAATTCTATCCAATGAACATTTGTAAGCCAAAAACTTGTTCTTATTTCAAAGACAAGAAGGGCGCTATGCTCTTTTCCAACATGATGGCAGTCATTTCAGATGATTTATAGAAGTCATTTTTTATTTTTTGTCATTTGTTGGGAGTTACTAACCACATTGTAAACTTGCCCCCTTGCTGCATATTTTACATTTCTCTGCTTTACTGAAAATATGAATGAGCTGTCAGTTCTTTGTTTAGAAAGTGGTAACCTTGGAAGTTTTAGATGTTTCAATACCTTCAAAGAATTCAAAGTGCCCATTTTACAATGAAAATTCCACTTGCAGCTGAAAGAGCAGAGAAATTTAAATGAAGCTTTAGCTTCAGCCAGTCTCAGAAATTAACGTGAGGTTTTTGCTTCTCTGCTCTTCTCCCACTGTAGGTGGTTTTTTCATTGACAGTCCCTATTGCCAGCCTCTCAGCATCGCACCTTTTATTATTCACTTGGGCCCTCAAGATTTCTTCTCTGACTTCTAGAACCATCAGGTTGTGTGGCTCCAAATGGCATTTTGTACATGTCTTAAAAGCAAGAAAAACGTGGCTCGTTTTGAGGTTTCTCAACTTCAGACATGGAATCTGAGCTTTTTCCTTTTTTTTTTTTTAAAGAGTTTTTCTCACTTCTTGAACTTTGCTCCATGTAATGAAAAGCAATACTTAGTCCAAGCCACAGTCCTCTCTTTGGGTACATAGCAATAGATGTGTATATACTCCTGGTTATTTCTTTACACTAGAAGGGGAAGGACTGAGGGGAGAAAACCAAACACCAAACCAAGACACAACCTGGGTCGAGTGCTGCTTCAAGCAGTGAAATCTGCCTTTACTTTCACTATTGAAGCCCTTCAGAATTTTAATACTATGGTGTATTTGCATGTTTCCTATAAAAGTTGCTACAGAGCTGTGCAATGGTCGCTCCTGAAGCAGCAGTGCTTTGTACCATTGTGCATGTCAGCAGACATGAAATGTAGCAAAATGGCAGAAGAAAAAAAATAGAACATATATTTTTTCCAAAATGTAACTGAATGATATATTCTCTCTCTCTCTTCCCCACATCATTGATATGAGGCACAAAAATGGTAGGCCTGAACTTGAAAATCAAGTGGATTGCTTTTGTGTCTCTTAAAATCATCACCAAATGATAAGAAAACACAGTATTGGGGAAATATCCAGTTCAAAAAACTTTGCTGCTCTAAATTTACTAAGTTTTTTCCCTCTTGAATATTTGTATGTTGATATTTTGAGACTGTCAATCAGCAATAACTGAAAGGTGAATGTTTTTTTAAATGGTATTGGAACATCTATATGTTGCAGCTTAAGACTTCTAAGCAGTTTTCAGCAGGTTAATTCCACTTTATTCTCATTCTCTCCGGACCTTCATAGCCATATGCACTTGTATAAAATAAGCAGAAATGTAGTGACTGTAAGCTGAGATCGTGATATAAAAGGTAAGAGATTTTATTTTCAGCTTAAAGAATATTTTTATTGCTTTTTTTCTAAAAATCTCATATACCTGTGACAATCTTGTATATGGCACGTTTTTATTATGTCTTGTTAACTCAAGTGTTTAAAGAGGTCTGAATCCCAACTTTATATTTCTCAAGGCCAATTCAAATACTCCAGTTTCAGTTAAAAAAGAAAATATTACCTAACACTTAAGAAATTGTTTGGTTTTATCAACAGACTGTTCTGCTTCCAATATTTTTCATCTGTGTAGCATAAAAAGCTAAGTTGATACTGCTGTGTCAGGCACTGCATTCCTTGCATCCCTGTGGATACATTTGGGTAGGTACCAAAGCCAGGCCATGGCCTGCTCTGAATGCCACATCTTGGTTCTGGCTATGTGGGATGGATGACACTAATAACGAGAGAAATTATTTCCCTAAACTATTAAATCTAAACTCCAAATGAGGAATGAACAACTTTGATGATATTGCAGTTAAAATCTGCAGAGATTGAATTACATTAGGCCAAATTCAGGAAGCAGCCAGGTTTGCTTCCCTCCTGTGGGTGCAGTGCAGGACAGGAGGGCAGGCAGGCAGGGATTTATCTCTGCGTGAATCATTTGCTTAGCTGTGGTTTTCTACAGCTGGACATTAGGATACAGCCATCCATAAATAATTGTTTTCAGTTCTGTAGTAAATGTTTTAACGATATTTTACTTAGATTAAAATGGGTTTGGATTATGACCTATTGGTGCACATGGTATGTGTAGTTTTAAAATACTATTTTTTTATTTGTCTTTTAAACCTTGCGTTATGCAAAGTTGCATAGTACAGTACTCCAGAAGTGCAGTACTTGCAGTACTTGAAGTTGCTGGAAACAACTCTTTTTATATAAAAACAGTTAAAAAACAAAAAAGCAAAAGGGAGCAAGCTGATGATGATGTATTAGCATTTTAGGGTCTCAATTCAGAGATGAAAACATGAACAACCCCTGACTGGTAACAGTTGACACTGGTGTCAAGCAAAAACCACTTGGTACAGAATATGTAGTGGTGTATCAAGCCCAAAGGTCTGCACATATTAACAGCAAATATAAATGACATCTGATTTTAATATTGAATCATCAAATTCACTAAGTAACTGCATGTATAGGTTATCCATTCCTCCAGATATTTCTGGATATGATTCATAGGCTGGTAAGAGAAAAAGAGTTGTTCAATAGTGTCAGCTTTGCTCCTGGGGGCAGGAACTTGCCCTTGAGAAATGAACTGAGGAACTGTTTCAGGGGCTGGCCCTGGAAGCACATAATCCTTCCATGATATTTGCAGGACAACTGATGAGCAATCAGAATGTCCTTGCTGTTCAGGGGGCAGGTTTCCATCTGCTGTTATCTTCAAGGTGCAAACTCAGGGCTGGATCTGCAGCTCACCTAGAGTTCAGTCCTTTTTTGAGCCTGGCAGGCCCAGCAGTGCTGATCCTGGAGCAGCAGGCTGCTCTGCTCCTTCAGATTGGGTTTTATATGCATTAAGGTGCATTATAATGAACTTCTCCTGAATATTCCTTTCCTAAGCTTAACTACTGTCAGCCTGACAAGCGCTGTCCACATCAAGGACTGCTAATAAACATCTTGCTGACTCTCATGTGATCTGCTTCTTTGTGGACTGTGCTTGGCAGCTTAATCCATCTGTATTTCTTTCCATCAGAATTGCTTTAACTATGAATTCGGTATTTTTCTATCATCGCTCTTTTAACTCTTAAAATCCTAAGCTTTCCACTCTCCTGCTGTTTTTTTTTAAATTCTCAACTTCGATGGATCTTTTTTCGCTAGATTTCTCTAATACCCTGCTGTTTGTAATGCAGTAAAGCATTGCAGTATTTGTGTGGTGAGATGGCCCCTTGCCTTTACTGCTTCCCTTTTCAGTAGGACAGAACCATTTTCTGTACTTAAGACTCCTAAATCCTGGGTTCTGCAGCCACTTGGAATCAGAGGTAAGACCCTAAGGTGCAAAACTGCCTGGGAACCCCTCTCATTGATGTGTAAATACTGAGCAAAATAGCCCCATGTATTGAAGGGTCACAGAATAGGCTCTGAAGTGCCAGATGTACTGGTGTTTGAGAGAGCAGCCAATTCTATCAGTAGGTTTTAGCTTAGTATCAGGCTATTATCTGATGAGTAATTTGGGTAACATCTGCTTCATCAGTGTTGCAACAAGCACTGTTTTGCTAAGGCAGAATTAGAAACTCATTTCTTCTGCATAATACTTGTAGGTTTCCTTTTAAAAGCCACCTCACAGGAGCTTGGTCTGAATTGCCTTTTCTGTGAGGCTGGAGGTCTGTGTTACGGCTGAACTTTGTATTTCTGCATGTACCCAAGAGCCAAACATGTAAACCTGGTTCTGTATGCTCTGGGCAGCTGCCAATAGCGTTACCAATTCTGTAGTATCTTTTCCGTGAAGCAGAAATGGTATTTTACAGTTTGAATTTCTGGTTCATGGAAAAAAATCTGAAAAAGTTCCTTTCAATTAGTACATCTATAAATAGGAGACGAGGGAAAGTCTGTGCCTATACACTACCCACCTTAATGCTCATTTTAGCTAACCAGATGATCATGTGTATTTTGGGAGATGGTGTCTGGCACTTAAAGGATTAAAAGCCAGAGATTTACAATAAAGAATTGACCTGTTAAATGTGTTCCCTACATTGGAAATGAATGGCGTTACCGTTGACTTTGGAATAACATCTATGAGCTTTAGGGGTCTGCTTCAGTCCTACTTTGCCAGCCACATGAGATTCCTCCAGCCATGCTCTACCTAGAGAAGGGTTTAGAGTAACCAGGCTGGTTTGGAGGGCTTGGCTAGCTCAAAGTATGATATGTGGTGCTTCCTGCCACTGTGTTCTCTCTCTGCCAGTGCTTGCTGTCTTCCTTAAGCACATATTCCGGAGTTGGAACACTGTGACCTTATTCCTGGGCGTTAGGCCAGTTGGATGGAGGGAGGCCAGCCTATGCTCCTGAAGGGAATGTGTAAGACGAGGCCTCGGCTGCCCAAGCAATTTCTGTTGGACACAGTGCACAATCCAACCCTCACAAAGGCAAATTAGTACCTGGGTAGGTGGTTCCTAATCTGTCTAATTTGCTGTCGTGTAGCCAGTGTGAGCTAATTAGATGATTCAGCAATTGTCATGGCTCCCCACTTAATGTGCTGTAAATGCTGCTGCCATGACTTTCACTGCTGTTAAATACCTTTGCTTCTGTGAATTCTGTCCTCCTGCCCTGCCTTTTCTGATCATCTTCTAGTATCCCAGTAAGTAACTGATTCTCTCATATTGTGAAATTGTTGCATATAAGTGTCTAAATTCTTAAAAACTTTTAATCAGACTGTGAAGTGCTTCAGAGAAACTAGTTTTCCTACAAATATTTCGACTTATGCATATGCCAGAGGACTATTTCTGCTCATTAACAAAGATCTGAAAACTGCTCCAATATCTCTGATCTCTGGAGACAAGGATTCTTTCTTTGAGAACACTTGCCTTCTGGTAGGAAAAAAAGATTTAAAGTGTGTCTTAATAAAAGACAAGCCCCTGAAAGAACTTAACTGGGGAAAAGTGCACAAATCTAAAATTATTTGAGGCTTTTGCTTTCATTGAGCTATTGAGAATAATTTCCCTGACAACAAGTTCCTTAGATTATTAGGAATGTAAAAAATGCAGAAGGAAGGGCACAAAGATTTTTCAAGTAGTCTAGGAAAAGAATCTCCTGTTTGTTGGCTGTTCAGCTATGGGACATTATTCTATTGTCACTTCTTTGTCTCCAAGACAGCAATAAATGTGAGCAGCTTTAACGTACCATGTCCAATCCAGTCCCAGGAATGTCCCTTGGAGAGTGAGCCTGGCAGTCCTTTCTTTTCTGCCACCAACTCCTTGAAATTAAGTTCCTTGCTTCATTTGTAATTCTGCATCCGTACTTCTGAGCCAGTCTAGAGGTGGGATTGCTGAACATTCCTCCAGATCTGTATTAACAACAAGACAGTATTTCAGTCTTTACTCAGACAAAATTACAAGTTTCCTTCTGCCTCTTGTGCTTGGTATGCCATGATTTGCTCACTTGGTATTAGAACTTCTTGCCTTTAGCTAAACTCTCTCTGACAGTTGCCTGTTACTTAATGAAGGGAAAACTATGTCCCAGCCTCACTGAGTTCCAAGTCACAAAGCAGCTTACAAAAACAGCTCCTATTTCCGGTGGCTCTGGGAAACAGCACAGGAGCTCTGCTGCTGTGGATTCCTTTGGATACATGAGGAGATGTGTAAATGTGAAATTCAGATTGTTGTTCTCAGTCATGAAGCTGACTAAGACCTCCCCCCTCTGGAATCAAAAGAATGAAAATGAGCTCTGTGCTGTGCACACTGAGGAGCTCTGTTAGGAATGGCTGTTCTGTCTCAAAATACAGTAACTCAGCTCAAACGTTCAGCACACAGACCCTCTTGGGCTTCCTTCTGAATAACCCAGTGAAAAATGAGATATTTTATTGACTTGTTTAAAGCAAAGCAAAGAGACAGTGTAGCTGAATCCACTGTCTTACTACAGGAGACAGCTTGTCTAATGGCTCATTGGTTTCATTCCACTGGAAGTGGAAATTCTGCTGAAGTCATTTTAGAGCACTTCACCAGAGAAAGCCAGCACTGAAGTCCTGTGCCTATGGACCACAGCAGCAGTTTCACATGCACTTTCTTTTGAACAGAAACCATTTAAGCTAGTGGTTAAGTATTTGGCATTAAAAGAATTGTCATCACTAAACTGTTTTATTACTTAACCCCAGAATTATGTCTCCTTAGCTTTATTTGTGTCATCTGAATCCACACCTATGTCCAGGTATTCTGGTGCTTCCTTTTTCTGCTCATAGAAATGGGACTGATTCACTTGTTGGTTTTTAACTGGTATGTGAGGTAATACAAAAGCACAAGCAGGACACATCTGCCTGTTCCTCTGTCTACTCCTCTCTGGGGTTTCCTAGGAGAAAGGGGGCTCTTTCTGCCAGACCTGTCTGATGCTATGTAGGCAAGGCAGTACTTTACTGTGAGTGCTGTGAGTTAGGTAAGAGTAAAGTTCATCAGACAGTAAGGTTTAAATTCAGTAAAGTGGGTTTTTTTCTCCAGTTCCTGAGATTGCATGAAACATTCAGACCACACTGTTTACCATGACATTTATGAGGAGCTGAATGTCCAAAAATGGTGTGTGGAGATGTGCAGTTCTAAAGCATCTCTCTTATTCTGGCTGTTGTTTTATCCTGTATTTGGTGCCTTAACTCTACAATTTAAGGTCATATATACTGTACCACAGGTAGTTTAGTAGTTAAGTGTACTTGAAAAGAAGCCATCAAGCCTAGTCTATAAAAACTGTTCTACAGACTGAAGCCTTCTCAGGGGGAGAGTACTCTTCCCCATTTAATTAATAATCCACCAAAAAAGTGAGAGCTGTAAGAATGTAAAGAGCATATAAAAATTTTAACTGCAGAGACTGAATTTAGCTGAGACTGAATTTATCTAATTTCTAAATTAGATAAATTCAGTCTCAGAAAGTTTGGGGCAGTAAGATAATTAAAGCTGCAGTCTCTTCTATGCTGTGTAAGTAAACAGCTTCAAAATGTTTTCTCACCAGCCAGAACTACATGTTTGTGAAAACCTCTGGACTGTTATCTCTAGCAGAACAAATAACTCTTAATTTTAAAAGGCATTAATTGAATGTAACTGGCTATCCTTCATTGGTTAATACAAGAGAGTCGGAATGAGTAAGAGCTGCAGTTAATTTTTAATTAATTAAACTTAAGCCTCAACTTCTTACTAGGATCTAGAGGCACCAGTTGCCTTATGCTGCTGTGCATGAGGTGCAGTGCAGCACCAGCTTGAACAGATTTCTGAACACATCTAATCCTGGTAGAACTCACTGAGGCGAGAGAGAGAGAATGTCCTTCTCCAGTTTTAGAGGTAGAGCGCCATGGATAGGAAGTTGGAGGGAAAGTTGCACTGCCTTTTCCAAGTCCATTAAGAGGGACTGTGGTAAAACTAGGAGTTTTATATGTGCTGGGGAAAGCCAGCAGCCTTGTGTACTATGAGCAGGGGGAGATGGAATTGCTTTTCCAATAGTTAGTGAGAAATTAGGTAAGAGGTTTAAGCAATCCATACAGCAGGCTAAAAGCTGCTAATGATGTTGCTACAGAAGATGAATTTATTTTTTCTGTTTAGTAAACAAGTCCAGGATTGCAGGTTTTCCAGAGGAGGAATACAAGAAATCCAATGGACAGATTTTGTTTCCTGATGCAGCCGTACCCAAAACTGGGAGACAGTTCCAGGTGGTAGACAGAGCATGCAAAAGAATTTTGGGAGGGAAAGGAATAAGGGTAATTGCCTCAGAAGGAATACTAGTTAGTTATTTCTGCAATGCCCACAGTATTCTAGACAAGCTGCCTTTACACAGAGGAGCATGACAACAAGAGAAAGTAAATACTGCTCCCACAATGACCTGTGTAATGTACACATTTCAGGTCACCCATATTGGTGTAACTCATTATGACAAAGTAGGTTCATCTTACCAGCAAAGTGTATTTTGACATTCTATCCACTTCTATTTTTTAAGCAAAAGGGGAGTTAATCATAGCGCTCATCTGTTTCAAAGGGAGTAGAGCAGAAGGTAAGTTTTAACTTCATACTTCAAAGCTGCTATGAATAGATTACCAGTATTCCATGGAAACAACCTGATGTACTTCTTTATTTTCTTTGAGCTTCTTTTCCGTGTTCTTGCAAAAGCACAAGCTTGCATAAGCGTAATCAATACAAAGTTACTCAGGGTACTGCATCATCTCAGAAGTGGACACTAACTGCATCTTAAGTCAACAGGCACACATAAATCAAGCTTAATTAAGAGGAACAGGACATCTTGGCAAGTTTTGCTTTACTGCTGGCACTGCTACAATTTAATGATCTATGCATACCGAAATGTGTGTATTGCTGCACTCCCAACAGAATGTGAGTCCTGTAAGGGTGTCCTGTAAAGTATCAAAGTCAGGGTAGGAGAGACAGTATTTATTCTTCTGTCATTGTTTTCACAAAGAACTGTTTCTAAGCAGATGGAACTGCTTGAAGGAGAATAATGATGGGCTAGAGAACAGCATTCAGAGCAGTACAGCTTTTGAAAAGTTAGTGATCCTATGAATTTAATTGTGAAAATTCTGATTTGCAGTACAGATTCTTTCCTGTGTTTTTAAATTCGTATCACTGTTTCCCTGCTCAAAATAACAGGATAAAGACAAGTGTAGTTTTCTAATAACATCTATTGCATGGAAATACACATACACTGGAAGAAAAAGAAGGCTGTACTGCAGAGAGCAGATTCAACTACAGAGCCATTCTCTGGGCAATGCTGAATAATTTAGGAGTGGGTAACCATGACTTCAGGGACAACATGACACAGAGCAGATGGTTAAAAAAATATCACAGAAAAAAGCATCTAAGCTTTGTCCAGTCATACATTTACTCCTCCCTGCAGAGGGGGACAGGTACATTCATACATGCATAATGAGTTATCTGTCAGGCATCGCAGAGGTCCTTAAGGACAAATGTTTTGGAACCAGTCTCCTTTTGGACAGAAAAAGGAGGAAGTGGACTCTGTCTTCCAGTTCCAAGGTGCAGTGTCTTATTTCTCGTCCTAACCCTAAGTCAATATTTATTGATCAAACTGACTAAGCTTTTTAGGCTGACCAGCTCTCTACGAAGCAATTCTGTTCTCTTGAGCCTCTGCAGGGGCCAGTAACTGGTGCTTAACTACTGCTTCTGCTCCGGAATGTCACCGTCCTCCAGCTGCCCCAGAGCCAGGCTGGGACACTTGCATTTCTCAGAGAGCAACACTGCTGGGGGTGGGGGCTCTCCAAAGCACTGAAGTACTACAGCAGAGCAAGTCCCAGTGGGCTGTATGCTTTATAAAGGCCTGTCCAGTTCTTAGTGACAAAGTTGAGCATGAAACCTGCACTGCCAAATGTACCAGCCCCTTGCTGAGAAGGGCATCGATGGCAAGCAGTCTCAGAAGTGGGGATTTGAGGAAAGGCTGGTGTTTTCCAAGGCTAACACATAGGCTTTTTTTTAATGGTTGAATTTCCACCCAACAAAAATCACCATCAGTCAAATCAATTAAAATTGCTGCTAATTTGGGCTAAAATATCACCTTTGTGTAACCCAAACCACATCCATCCATGCATATGAAGAATTCCTAAGCAAAGACTCCTCAGGAGGCAGAGCCCCTTCTGACAGGAAATCTGGCAGTGCAGTATGATGTGACTTTTCTGATGATAATTACTTCTCCAAGACAAGGAAAAGACAGAGGCAGTGCTTTGGGGCAGTGTTTCATGCTCAGCAAGTTAGTAGAGGGAAGGAATGCAATTCTATAAATCACTTGTACTGTATTTGTTACTAGACTTGAATGAATTTCACTCTTCCTTTGTGAGTCAGCATATTAAACATTAAAGAAAAGGTCTATTTTTCTAAATCTCTTTCACCAATAGAGGTTTGACCTGCAGCCAAGAGATGGATTTATTTATCCACAGAGGATGGAGTATTTATTTTTAAACTAAGATTGGATGTGGCATTGAATAAAAAGAAGTATGACCTTTAAACTATCTAAACCTTAAATATGAACAAATTCCACAAATGAGTAATATGGTGGACAATTCCATCTTTCTTTGCAATAAATCTCTCTTAAAAGAAGTTACCCAGAATTAAACTTCCAAATGAAGTACAAGAGATCCTTGTGATCTAATTACAGACTACTTTCAAAATACTTCAGTTTTCTCCCCATTTGTAATCAGCAGAGAACAATGATGACTGAACTATTCCCAACTATAAATAAAGCAATTTCAAATAAAGTAATTTGGCAACAACCATGGCTATTTATAGCACTAAAAATGTAATTTGAACATTTCAAATTTTCTTAATTTGGTAGCAGTTGAGTGGGAAGAAAAATAACTGCACAGTGAATTTTAAATTGAGCTCTATCTACTCACTAGCCAAAAAAGCCTGCAAATGTAAAGGGAACGCTCTTTGTACCTTCAGTTGCTTCCTCCCGTGCTGCTGTAGCCTGTACCCTTGGCTTCATTTGGCTTCTGTGCTGTGGTTTGTATGCCAGCCACTGTTACTGACTGTACACAACACGATCTGCACTGTAACCTCGGGTCATTTCCACTGGTTGTAACCCAATGCTACAGACTTCTCTGTATATAAAACCAGAACCATGTCCCATTCGCTTCCAATAGCTCCAATAAAGACTTATCTCTGTAAACAGGAATTATGGCCTGATGATTGTCTGGGGAGGGGCTCGTTACAGTGAGCAAACTGCTTTCAAGGGACTTCTGAAGCCTGGGAAGCCAAACCACACACGTCCATTCTGTCCGTTCTGAGTGAGTTCCCTGAGTCAGGTAACTCAGCAGAAAGGAGAGACAGGCTCCTGAGGGCTGCAGCGTTAGCAGAGGTGGCTTGGAGATGCTAACACAAAGCACGTTTATGGTGGAACAAGCACAACACCTTCCTTCACAGAGGTGAAAGTGAATAGAGCATTACAGGACTGCAACTGGCACGGGCTGCTGCACACAAACACCTCTGAACGTGTCCTTGGAAGCAGTACCAGGAAAGGCCAGAGAAGGCCGTGATGAGATCAGACAGGAAGGCAAGTTCCACTCCAAAAAGAAATCTGGGCAATTCCTAGTATTTATCTACTTAGAAAAACTGGATATTTATTTTCTTAAATGATAAATTAAGAACACACATATAAAGAACAAGTAAGGTTCTCTCAAAGTTCTCACCACCCATCTCACTTCACTGTATTTCTTAAACATTAAATTCCTGTGGTCCCAGTTTGTCCTCTGAGGTCCAAAGCAATTTCCTTGTCCAGAGCCACTGAGGGCAGGAGTTGGGGATACCACGACAATTGTGTGGCTGGTGTTGTTTGCTTGAGGTTGCCACTCATGCTAAGATTTACTGGAATATACACATACATCCAGCTGCCTGGAGTTACAGAACCCAGCTTTACTCTAGAGAAGTCAGTGAACATATAGCTGTACTTTTCTTAGAAGTGCTTTTCTGGTCTTGAAATGCTGAACTGAAGTCTGAGTGCAGAGGTCATTAATCAAATTCAGAGGAGATCAGACTTGAGAAGGGATTAAAAACTGTTATGAGCTGACTATAACTGAGACTGCTCTTAATGAAATGAGATATATGAAATCCCACAACTCAGAACGTATGATAACTGGACCAGGACTTTGCTTGAGACTTTTGTCCCCAACAGGTCAGTGTGCAGCCAGCTCAGTCTGCTGGTGTACTGCAAACAAGTCAGTTATGTACAAAGAGCTACTCAGCAACCACTGTACAACCCAAACTAAACTACACATCACTTAAAATTCAGAGCTGTATCAAACAGTTAACAAGCAAGATCCACAAAGAACCGAACAGTCGCTTAAGAAAATATCAGTAACCCCTGACTGAAACTGAAGTCAGTCTTACCTACTGTATTAGCATAACGCCTGTCTGTGCTCATGCCTGATGTTATCTGGCTCACTAAGAGGTCATTCTGAAAGCTCCCTCGGGATTATCATCTCGGAAGTGCTGAGAAGACTGAAAGCTCTTTGGCAGCAGCCTGGCAACTGCTGGTCAGTGATAGCTCAAAACGAGCTGGGCCCACTCCAGAAGCTGGAGGGCATTCTGTGGCCTCACAGGAATGGGAGAGGGGCACTTATGGGAGAGGGGCATGACTGATAAAGGAGGTTGGCACATCCTTCTTTCTTCACTGTGAAAATGCCTGGCATCTCCTACTCAGTTTTACTCCTGTCCTGCAGTAGCTATGCCAACTTTGCCCAGGCAGTTACAGAGCATCTTGCTTGGAAGAACAAGGAAGCTGTGATTTGTGCCTCCCCCCCATCCTCACCCCACCCCCTGCAAACCAACAAATACCCAAGTCCATCTACTTTTTCTTGGCAAGATGCAGTGCCTCTCCCTATGAATCTGCAGCTGAATGCACACAGTGAAATCTGTAGGAGAAAGCTCCTTCATTTCCAGCCCTCCCCAACACTGCTTGACTGCCCCATTCCCTGCTGGCACAGCACTGAAGGGATCCATGCAGAAGGCACCATCTGCTTAACAAGCAAGATGTCCAGTTTATCTTGCTGCAATCAGCAGCACCTTGGACAAGTGTATTTGATTACAGAGGAAGCAGGGAAAATATTGATTGACTGATGTCCAAGCAACAAATAGGCCAGCCTGTAACTTCCATGTGCAAAGAACTGCTGCATCTATAAACCTGCCCAAAACAGCACCCCTCTTTCTGCAAGAAGTGTCCCCTCACTTAATTGCTCACGACATAATGCTGACTTCAGTGGTTTGCTGCAGGGTTGAGTTCCAGCAAGTCAGCTAGAAAGAGTTTTTCCCATTTGCTAAGCTGTAAATTATTCTTCTCTTTTGTGACCCCAATCCTTGGTACAATCAACTGAAAGAAACTGGAGCTGCCACTGCTTTCAGGGTCCTGAATTCATCTTCATTTTGGGCTACACATTCCAGCACATTTATTTGTAAGGCTGTAAAAAGCCTGTGTGTACTCTTGTTACAGTTATGACAAAAAGCCCTTTCTTGCTCCAGGCATGAACATAGGGCAAAATCCTTAAAAGGCTTTTATATCCCCAAAAAGGGTCACATACCCTGCACAAATAACACTTCCTTCTTCCCCTTTGCTTAGGTGCTGGAACACAACAAAGGTGGGATTTCCTGTCTGCAATAAAGGCAGGCTCAGCTCTCTGTTGGTTCTGAATTCATTAAAAGGGACTTTTTCTTTTTTAATCTGGGTAATTTTGGATTGCAGTAGAAGCGGGAAGGCTAAACTAGGGCAAGATGACAAATCCAATTATGTTGCCCTGCAAAGCAGTTCCACACAAACTCCTATACAGCAAATACTGCATATCTTGAGGTAGGCACAGGACTCCTGCATCCAGCACAAAGCAAGCATGTGGATAGGGGTTTGAGCAGCTCAGGTCAGTTATCCTGGGTTTAATGAACTATGTGGTTTTGAGAAAGATGCTGTTACATGCAGAAGACATGTAACTTCTTCTGTCTGTACATTATACTACTCTCACTGAGATCAAATGAATGATAACTTGAACAGAATTTAGAACTTTCCAGTTACAGTAATTACTGGCCTCCTCACTCTGTCCTAACCATGGGAATGCATAGCACCTGTAACTTGTAAAGACATTCAGAGTTCAGGCTATTCCTGTAATGCAGAGGCTCCTGGGGCACACCAGGAGTTTGCTGTTCATGTCATCCATAATTCACAGCAGTCTGGCACAAGCTCCCACAGCCCCTCTGGTTGCGGGTTTGCATCGTACCACACAAAAACCACCTCAGGGAGATGCAGTCATCATCGTGCAGAAACACCTTCCCTGCCCATCCATGCTAGACAAGATCTTATTCCTCAAGTGATTCCTTCCCTGTGGTATTATGCAGCAGTCCTGCCATGCCCTGAGTAGGTGGAGAGCTGAGATACACATTGCTCTGCAAGCAACCAGCCTTCATCCTCCTCCTCTTTCCCACCCATTCTCTCTGGTGCACCAGCGTTAATTACCATCAAACCACTTCTTTAAGCTAGCACAGCCTCCAGGACACAGAAGGCATTAAATCACTCCCCTGTTTTCCTGGCAGCCAAGACTTGTGCCAAAACCACAGTGGTCTGCTATGGTGTTCTTAAAAGAACTGATAAACCCCTTTTGTTTACGCAGTGACAGCTGACAGTGGAACAGCACTGTCATCTCAGCAAGTCCTTTACTACCTTTTCTCAGGCACAGCAACTGAATAAAATCTGCACAGCAGTTTTTTTTTCCCTATGTGGCATAAACTGACCAGACAGATCAAAAAACTGGATCAGGGGTCATTCCAGTGTCCCCTCCCAAATGACATTTACGAATGTGGCTCCAAGGCCCTCCTCTCCCCCATCACACCACCACTCTGTGCATGAACAGACGCTCCCAGCAGGGAGTTTAAACACAGAGCTTGGATGTTTTCATGGCACACACTAACGGTGCTCAGCATGAGGAGGGCTTCTGCTCAGAGCTGGCAGCCTGCAAGTCTCATCTCTTCTGCACCTTCTGGAGCCTGAGAAGCCAGTGTGGCTGTGATTCCATCTTAAACACTGCAGCCCCTTCCTAAAAATCATGACTTATGTCACACAAGCTGTTGATTAAGGTGGACCTCTGCAACTCTGTAAGTGAACCAGCGTGCTCACTGCCATAAACAACCTGCACTTGGACTCCTGATCCCCTCCAGTGACTGCCATGTTAAGCCACCAAGGGAGGGCCCTTCAGGTGAGATCACAAGAGACCAAGTCACATCACCTTCAGCTGTAAATCAAGCCACTAAAGCTGCTAAAAAACACTTTTGCCCTAACATTTTAACCAATACACTTTTTAAGTTCTTTGTATTCTGAAAAATTTGTGATAGACTTTTGCTACAAATTTGCTACATCTCCTATCTCAACCATTATTAGTAAGCAAAGGATCATAACTATTTACCAGTACTTTAAGTCAAGTTCAAGGTGTATTAGAAACACATCCCATAGATTTACTTCTGAGACACTTCAATTTTACTACAGTTCCTCCAAGCAGATCATTTTTGTACAAGGACGTAATACAACTTTCCGATCAGATTTGTATGAGAACAATATGGAATGTTCTAGTCTTGTAACTACCCCAGGTATCACTCACACTGTAGATTTTGAATTTCCTAGAAGGAAATTAGAGTCCACAAAGAGCAGAAGTTTTTGCTTAGCACCTAAATCTGCATTTCTGGCTGGATGCTATTTGGCATCCTGACAGATTCTGGCTTTATTAGTTTATTGCTTGAATTACCTAACTGCTGAATTTTACTAAAATAGACTTTAGCTCTGTAAAATATGGAGAACATTTAATTCCACATTACAAGACTGTTCAACAAAGATCTCTGTAAAGAATCCTGCTATTTAACATTGCTCTTTAGAAGTTTTGCAGGGTCCAGGACTTTTACAGTGCCATCTGTGGCAATTTCATTTGTGCCAATTTGGGCCAAACAAACACTGTAGTAAAATTAATTAAAAATACAAGGTGTTTTACTAATTGGTTAGCAAACTGCTTCTGCAGTTCTCAGGGGCAAATCAGATAAATCATATTCTTCTCCCATTACATCTGGAATAGAAATCAGAAAATTCCTTTTTCAACAGAGTTTACTTATCCTACATGTTTGTATGCACTGCATGTATAAATGTATAAGCTATGGCAGTGTTTTTTCTACACTCACTAGTTACTACACAGAAATAGCCTCCCTTTAACATCTGTCCAAGCATGAACTCGGTGATTCTAAGATTTACAGAGGTGGATTTATTTTCCCTTATTTGAGGTTTACATACTCCCAGCATTGGAACACTATCAAGATTCACCAGATCCTCTAACAGGCTGGAGCAACCCATGAATTAACCAGCAGCCAGTGGTGTGATTGGCTTCTCATGCAGGTTCTCCACGGGGAGAACAGCCCACGGCAGCCACTCATCACATTATAGATCAAACAGCTCCACTTTATTAGCTCCCACGGCCTCTTTCAAAGGTTTCCACCTCAGGAGGCCTCAGCTCAGACCCGCCTGTGACAGGCTGTCATGAACATCACCCACCCTCCTGCTGAAAGGTTGCTGCATGGGAAGAACTCACTGCCTGCCTCAGCCTGAGGGGCCTGGGGGGTGGCTGCAAGGGGAAAAGAACAGACAAGGCCATTTAAACCCCGAGCAAATTAAGGGAAAACTCTACATCTTCTCCACAAGGACCATAAATGCACTACAAGTTCTGTACAAGTTTTCCCCAAAGTACCATTCATCTCCAGCAGTTATTGTTTGGATCTAAAGCTCTGCTGTCCTCCGCTGCCCTGCTCTTCTAACACCCACAGGCTCTGGAAGAGCTCTGCGAGGATCTGCATGGTTCCCTCAGGAAGCACAGCACCGCCCTGCCCGAAGGCCACTGCTCCCGCTCCAGCCCAGCAGCTCAGCGGTGTGCCCGCGCTCCGCACCTCCTTCCAGCCAGGCGGCCCCGGCCCGGGCCCCGCTCCACGGCTCCTTTCCCCGGCGCTGCGCCTCGGCTCCCCCGGCCCTCACGGCAAACAAAATGGCGCCGCGGGCCCGAGGGCTGCTCCTGCTGCCAATCACCCGCCAGCCTATCAGAGCTCGCGGCGAGCCCGCGCGCGCGGGAAGCGCGAGGCCGCTGAGGCGGCTCGGTGAGCCCTCCTCGGCTAAAGCCGCCTCAGACAGCCCGGTTCTACCTCAGTGTGCTTGGCTCCACTCACCTCCCGTTCAGCAGCAACTCACACCACCATGAGGAAACGCTTGACTTCAATGTTAAACCCAACAAAAAGGGCTCCCGAGCAGAGCCCTCCTGCTCGCCTCACAGCTCGAGTTTCCTACCGTGCCTGTGGCCAGATCACCCCGAGGGAAAGCCCTCAGTCCTGGATTACACTGTCGTGTTCGTTAGTATGCAGAAAAACGCAGCAAAACCAAGCCTGTGTTGCTCACATGTGTTAGGATGTGCAGCGGTAAATTCTAGCAAAATCTCTGCATGGAGAGACTTGATGGTCTTTGGCAATACAAAAGGAAAAATACTGCACAATAAAGTAATGGAAAAATTAAAATAGAAAGCAACCCCCTGAGTGTCCACTGATGGCTCATTTTCAGTATATATATATTTTTTTTTAGGAAGGACTCTTGAGTTGTGTTCGTGGGCTCACAAGAGCTTCCCTGATCCACCAGGCCTCTGGGCACGAGGCTGGGTGAGCTGCCCACCTGCAGCGCTGCCCCCGCGCCCGCTGAGGGCTGCAAAACTTCCCTGGATTAAACTCTTATGTTAGGCACCTCCGAAGTGTCTAAAGTTAGGCTGGATGAATGTGAGCCAAGCTGTTGAACAGATGGAGTGAAATCCTCCTCTTGATAACAGGAACTTTATATCACTGCCACAGATAAGAAGGGCAGCTAAAAAAAGTCAGGGAGGTAGTTATATAAATTTCAAGACGGCTTACCAGCAATGCTTAAAGGTAAAACTTTCTGATAGATCCTGAATATCCACTTCCCGCTGCGGACCCTGAGCTGCCAAGAAGTTCTGCAACACAAATGAGATTGTGACACTCGAGCTCCCACACTGAGACCGTCGGAACTTAATGATACAGCACAAACACGCAAAGCACTTGGAAGTTGGAGCCTGGGGCAAGGGAGATTAATCCCAGCATCAGCAGACTGGCACTGAGCTGGAGTTCAGTACTCAAACCCATCTGAAGCACATGTGAACAGAAAGGTGATTGACTACCAGAAAATAACCATCTCATTAATGCCCCAAATGCTCCCAAACACACTCATTCCTTTGCTCTTACACAGCTGTAAAATACTCGTACTTACTGCAGCTTTGACTCAATGTGGTTTTCTACCTTCCTTATTCATAGTTTTGAACATCTGCAAATTTAATTTCCTCACCTTAAAACTGACCTGCTACCTTTTCTTTCACATGTAATTGTGGTTCAAAAGATGCCCATCTCAGCACTGGATCCATTTTTCTTAATTAGCTGTGGATATTTTAGATAGAGCTGGACCTGAAATACATTGGTAATATTTATCTCCAAGCATCAAAAACCTTCAGGTAGGCATCTAGAATAATCCATGACTGGAAACTGACTATAAAGTGTTTCAAATGAAATGCTGTGAAACAATTATGCATGTTCTGCATCCATCCTAAGAAGGGAGCATATGTTGCATGCAATTTGAAGGTAATGTTTATTTAGAGAGTGGAAGAAATCTGAACAATAAAGCAGCTTTTCCTCTTCCTTTAAGTACCTAATTTTTGGAGGAAAGTACACTATTACACTTTGAGGAAGACAAGTGGATGAAGTGTTCTGGGCTTGTGTTGCTTCCTCCTCTCCCCCACTTGCCTTTAAACTTTCTCTAAAGGTTGCAGTTACTGAGAAACTGCAGAGCTGCCTTACCCAGGGAGGCACCTCTGGGAAGACAAAGAAGCAGAGACCACACACAACCACATAACACAATTCTTTTAAAGTAAAATATGGCTGGAAAAGTGACATCCCAGCAGTCTCCTAGAGCAGGGCTGCTTTCCGAGTCACCTCTGGTTGTTTTGGTGACAGGAATCCATCTGCACTCCTGGCTCTCTGGGCAGAACACAGGGCTGGGCAGTGGAGCTGCCCCACGACCCCATCAGTGCAGCCCGGCAGGCGCAGGCTACAAAACCCTGCTGGAGATGACAGGAACCACAGCTGACCCCACAGAATTTGTTACTGATGGTGATAAGCAGAGATAGCCTACATTTATTTTGCAGATTCAAGCAGAATTTGGAGGGCCACGGGAAAAAAAAAAATGTTCTAAATTGGACATGTTTGAGAAATACTGAGTCACAAGTTTCAAGCTGCACAAGGTCATTTTTGCAGTTTCTCTTTTCAAAGCAAACCCTAGATTTCATTATATAAAACCAGTGTTGGCAGCACTCAGAACATGCAGTCTTTTTTAGCAAAGCCCTTTGCAGCATGACTATGGTTTCAGTCTTGAGAAGCCTACAGATGCTACTGCTTCTACTTTGAAAATTAGCTTTATATTGCAAAATTTTTAATAACTTCCTGTTCAAATGAAATGAAACAACAAAATAGTTATACAATTTTACTAGTTTATATTTCAATTCATAAAGTATACACACTGCAACTATGCTACCACAATGTCCACGCATCTAATATTGATGGAGTTACAGTATTTTTTTTTTTTTTGGTATTAAACAATAGAGATAATGTATGCAGTTAAGGAAAAAAGCTTGGACATAGCATGTTCTATCCTGTAGTTACAGAGTACATTAGCTAGCATTAGTACAGTAAACAAGAAAAAGGTAGAAATACAAAATAAACCAAATATCTTTATATACAAACCAGTGCCTCTTATTGTTACCAGCTTATACTCACACTGCACACAAAATTTATCCACTGATGCAATAGATACTTCAGCATAACACAAACCAATATAAATTAAAAAATTACAAGGTGCAAAACTCCATTCTACAGCTTTCTGGTGAGAACTCAATACAATCCAAGGAATGAGAACTCCAAGCACTTTTAGCACCTATTAGTGCAACTGCATCGAGCGTGAAAAATGACCTACACCACCTCAGAACGCTACCAGGGAAGCGAGTTGGACAGCTAGAGATGCTCGCAGCTACACTCACGCTGTGATTTTTGCCTCATATATATCTCAGTTTATTGTTTCCTTGTCCCATTCATACCTATGTGCAAAACTAAAACCTGGGAGCTCTGTCAGAGCTCCGCAGAAGGCCTGCTACAGCCGGGTAAAAACAAACAAACAAAAACAAAACAGAAACCTGACAAAACCCAGACAGACTCCATTGAATGTCAGACCATCCACATAATTCGTACTTCTCAGCAGTCCTGGTGCTGGGGATTTGAATGCTGTTGATATGTGGATCAAACAATATGACACAAGTGAAACAGAAATTTGCCAACAATTCCAATTATTCTTGTCTAGCACTTTGACAAGTCTCCCAGCCTCCGGTGGCGAATTTGTTTGGCAGCTCATGCCAAAAAAGCCCAGAGTTGCATAGAATTGATTAGTAACAGAAAGAAATGCCAAACACAGAGAGATGGATGCTGCATCTACTAGAACAAAGTGGGGTTGCTCGACAGGAATGCTGAAATCATCCCCATTCATAAAGCAAAACATGTCACCTCCTACTCTCCATTTCCTACCTCTGGGGACTGCTTGCTGGCACTGATGTAGTTCTTGATAAAGTTGTATTTTTTTGTTGCATTTTTTCTTTTTCTTTTTTTTTTTTACTTTGTTAGTGACACTTTTCCTTTCAAATAAAATATTAAAAAAGGTTATAACTGTAAAAAAACCTATCATATGTAAACTTAACAATTAGGGTTTGGTAAGTTCTCGTACCTAGTCTGTGAAAAGCCTCCAGCCAGACGCAGAATGGAGTGTTTCTCTGAAGAGCTTCAATCTAGCTACATCACCTGTTAAATATCAGTAGTATGAACATCCCATGTCTAGCAATAAATCCTCTCTTGTGTTTCCATCCTCTTTATCACTGACCTATTGAAATCCTGACATGCTGTGTTTCTATTATATTTACATTCTGGTCCTCTCACGTCACAGAATTAAACATCTGGCCAAGGAAGGCAACAAAAGGTGTTGTGTTAAGAAGGTGTGTTTGACAGAACTGCTTTTCAACAAGTCTCTTTTCCTTGGACTCCAGTCACTGTTTTTATAGAGCTTATTGTTCTGTTGAACCACGTTTTCTTTGCAGCTTGTACTTCATTCAGGGCCAGACCCAAATGGTGCTCCAAATCCTGCAAACAGAAGAGTAATTTCATTAATTTGTTATGTATTCACAACACAAGGTTGTAGGAGTTAAACCCAGAAGGCTCCAGAACATCTACAAACTCTTGGCCACTTTGGAAGTTAAACAAATCTTACATAAGTTAAAAGCAGTACAATAAGCTGCCAAAGAAAAAAAAAAGCTTTGAAAAGCAAAATAAGACTTGTTGTCATTGCCCTCAGTGAAACATTCCACTTTCTCGCTTACATCCAAACTCTTTAATTCTCTCCCATCTGAGGAGGAGCTATTCCCACAGGAAGTGGACTTTCTACAAACTAATTTTTACCCTTCTGTGAACAAGCAGTACTGACATATCAGTTTTAGGCTAAAAGCACAATGTTGTCATATTCTACAGAAATACCTCAGGTACCTGGAGTGCTCTTCAATCATGTTTTAAGAAACATGTCTAACATTTGTCAATGTTACTTCTTCATTTAGTACTGATTGTGAGATAAAGACATGCATGATTCAGTACTCTGTCAGAGCTTGGGCTCCTTCCAAGCAGTTGCAGGAGATCAGGCAGCCAGCACTGCACTGCAGACAGGCAGATGTCTGGAAGCTGTAGTGGCTGCTAAATACAGTTCATGCAATTTCAATTATATCGTCTGCATACAGCAAGTTTCAGACGCAGTGTTTGGTTAAATAACCCATGCAGGAAATAGCAGGTTACAGTTTCAACCAACAGGATCTGTTCCAATCCCTCTACAACTCACACACACGTATTTCTAGGAATGCAGACACGCTCTACAGACTACAAAACAAACCTCCAGAGCATTACCTGTATTTTACATTCCGCCTCCACAAGCTGCAGCTTGGTCTGGGCCAGCTCAAGCTCCATTTCCCTCAGCTGGTTTTTCAGTGTTTCCTTCTCCTCATCTGTGTCCTCATCTGAACCATCCTTAGCAGTGCTGGCAACCTTCACACGGCCCTCCTTATTGAAGAACTCCCGGCAGTGCTCGCAGTCATCCACCTTTTGCTAAAGTAAACACCTGGCTGTGAGCAGAGTGCTGGGGGTATGATCAAAGCCTGTTCCTGCCTCTGCTCTGCAAGGGCAGCTCAACACCAGAGGAACCACTAATGGGAACCTTTGGGGAGGCACAGCCAAGCAGGAACTCCTGCCATCCCCAGACTCACAGCTTTGGAAACACTGCTGGGCTGTTTTGCTACAATAATGGGCTCTATCCCTCCCCCCTGTTACTTTAAGGTAAAAGACAGTCAGAGAACCTCTTCCAGAAAAAGAAGATCCCTCAAAAAACCCCCAGCACTGACATTAGCATGTAACCATTATAGCATGAGAGGGCCCACAGTTCCTCACCTCTTCTCCCAGATCTCCCCCTTACAATCTTTTATCTACAGGGACTCTCAGCCACCATTTTAGTGATAAAATAAACTGTGTATTTGCTTCGATGATTTTGCTAAGAGATTGAAAAATTGTAGACTGTGAATCTATCTGGTCTCTTACCCGTATTTTCTCAATTTCAGCTTTATTTGCTGTTTGTTGCTTTTCCAGTCGCTCACTCAGCTGGGAACAAATCTGACAAACAAAATTATGTTACCAGACCATTCATAAATGTAAATTCCCTCCCAAATGAATGCTAAAGCACAAATAAATGCTGTTGCAATATTAACATGGATAGTCTAAGGACTCTTAGAAAGCTAGAAAAACTGGGATGCTGCATTAAGCTGTCTCATTGCACATTTTCCCATTCTCTACATATTCTTCTATCCCCACAGGAAAAGGTGCAGTTCCAACATAAGTTATTAGCAGTTTGGCCTTGCTAAAGGAGCCAGTAAAGGTTAGGAATAGCACAGCCCTTTTCTTACCTTTGGGAGAAAAGAACGGGCAAGGCAAAATAGTAAAAAAAACCCAATTCATTCTCTGAGATCTGTGATGGGCCTACTAAAGAGACACATGAATTTGCTCCCTTGATTCCTTGTGATCAGAAGCTTGAATGCCAAAGCAAAGCCTTGAAAGGAAAAAGGCATCCCTTTTTTTATTTCTTAGGTGCCTTTGATTGACAAAGGGACAGTAGGAGAGAACCTTTTTTGGCATGAGGTGAACCTTTGATGTCCAAGAGCCCATTTGAACAAGGTTTGGTTGTGACTGAGGCTGTGGTGACTGCTGATCTACAAATACCCACATCAGGGGCAAACAGGACTGACCACTTCAGGATGTTGGCCAAAGAAAATGCAAAACCAGCCACAGACTTCTCGTTTAGAACAGCTAAGTTGTCTCCTCAAATGCATGGCACAGATGACATTGATTTCCAGAAATCTCCTAAAATACCTGAAAGTCTTGTACTTTGATAGCAAACCACATCATCATAGAGTTGTACTTACCTGTTTGTAGTCACCAATAATAGAGCTGTTCTTTTTGATCTCTGACTCTGCCTTATCTAGTTCTCTGCGACACATTTCCTTCAGCTGCAGGGGAAAAAATAAAAGAAAATAAAGGGTTTATTTAGTTATAGTCTGAAAAATACCCAGGTGGTATTTCCTCCTTCTCCTTAGCCTCACTGCTCAGCTGGACCCTGGCACCCAGAGTCCAGCTCAGCTCCACGCAGGCAGGGAAAAACAGGGCTTTGGTGGCCATTGCTGACAGAACAGTGGCCTTGCCAAGGGAAGGAAGGATTCAAAAAGTGCTGACAGCTGAAGTCCTGCACTGCCTGTCTGTGCAGCATCTCCGGCACAAGCTGAGACTTTGTGATTTCAAATTAAAAATTCCCCACCCTAGGAAGCACCTGGCAGGAAAGTGCCAAATTCTGCTTTGCTGACGTCCTTTACACCACAGAAGAGGGACAAACATGACTTAGAACATTAAGCCCTTCCCACACTTGTCACTTTTTATTTTTATCATTTCTGTACTCTACAGATCAGTGAGAATGACAGAAGTGCTCCAACCTGAGCAGATTCTTCCTCCAGGCGTCTCTTTTCTTCTTCTGCATCAATCAGCTTCTGTTTGGTCATTAGCAGCTCCTTATTGAGGGCATCTGCCTTCTCCTCTGCCTGAAACACAGAGTGCAGGCTGAGCAGAGGCTTCCCTGCTGTGCCTCCACCAGGACAGAGCCAAGAGTGCAGCCATTCCAGTCTTACAAGGTTTGGTTAATTGTTATTAAAAAAACCCCCACTTTATTCTGAAAATTATTTCTCTAAAACTTCCCATCTGCAGTAGCAAAGCAGCAACACATCAAAATTAATGACATGTACCACTACACTCCAGCCCTCCAAAATGCCTCCTTGAATTCAGTGATTAATTTTAGCAAAACTGGAGCAGGGATTGCTCCAAAGAAATCCAATAGCAGAAATAAGTTTCATTTTCTCATCCAGTCTGGAAGTTGATCAATGCATTCTGAAGACAAGCAAAGGCACAGAACAGCTCAAAATGTGCAAGATCAATAGGAGACAATAACCAGCTCAGACCTAAGTTTAATTTGCAAACATTCAACCTTGCAATGAAAACAGAATTAATGCAAACTGCCTCTAGAATGTTTAAAAAGCCCCCAGAACTCTATGACACTTCCCAATGGATGTGATACCATCCCAGAAAATACATGAAAAAACTGAGCTGCCAAAGCAAACATAAGAATCAGGCCACTCTCTCCTTCCTCCTTAAAGGAAAGAAATGTCCCACCAGAAACCAACAATCCCTTTTTACTGCAGTTTTTCAAGTATAAAAATATATTGTTGAAAAATTTCAAGCTCTTTATAAACCACTAAAAACTCTGCAAAGTTAAGACATCTTTTCCTATCTCATGCACACAACACAGCACTTCCCAATAGGTGTATGGATTCTACATAAAAATAGATCAATAACTCAACTGATATATAAAATCTTCAGAAACTAGCTGTACCAATTCCCTTCAAAAGAAGAAAATCAAAAAGTGAATTTTAGTCCCTTAAAGGCCTGCTGATCCTTTAAAATAGATGGCAAAGGGAAAGAGAACATCTTTTCATTATAGATGGGGTTTAAGCTGTTTTAAAGTTAAAGAATGCTGGGATGTAGGAGTCCAACAACAGCAGAAAAATGAAGCCTATTTTCTGGTCTAGTGAAAGGATAGTAAGGAAACTCTTGTATTTCCAAATGCTTTGTTTTTTTCTTTTAGGTTGCAGATTTCAGACACACATGTAGGTATTAGAAAAGTGTGTTAAACAATGTCCTTTGGTACTTTCCTTTCAGGACCTCAGACTGGCAGAATGAAACTTACCATTTCAGGATCCAATTAGAAGAATTTATCGTGTCCTAAAGTAGGATCAAACCTACTTATTACCTCTCAAATGCTGCCAACATAATTTACCATCCTTGAATTCAAGACTATTATATATCAAATGAAGCATATAAATTTTGCTCAATTTTGTTCCTTTCCCAGCTCTCCATTTAAAAAAACAATGTAAAAGTATCACTGTGTCTCACACAGGCTCAAGCAGTCACAAATAACAGTTAAAAACTGTTAGAAAAAGCTTCTTCAGGACAATTTTTGCTGCAGTGCACTCCCTGAGTGCCACTGCTGGGCTATCACCCATATGGAGCTTCTGGAAGCTTCACTAATGAAGGGAAAAAGCCCAGGTAAGGGGATGTGAACACACCAATGTGTGGTGAAAACCTGCTTCTGGAACATACTTCTATGATTCACATGATTCACATTTTAATACCTAAGATCAGGAGAGGTAATAAACCCAAAATTCATAAACCAAACCTCATTAAGAGCAGCATTCACCCACTGGCATCAACATTTACTATGAATAGTTTTCCAAATGCAAGTTTCCAGGAGACCGTGGGAAACCTTAAATTGTCTGAGGCAGATCCAGTAAAACATTTTAAAGCCTGTCAGCTCCTGCACTGTACAATTTTCAGGAGTCATTTTCCTTTGAGATTTCAGAAATGCACTTATCTTGGTACAGAACAAGAATGGCAAAACACGAGCACTTGAACTCTTCCCCTCATCACCCCCAGCAGACAGACTGAATGTGTTCTAGCCTCCCCTGTGCTAGAAATGCCAGTACCTTTCTGTCTCTGCATGTCCTGGAAAAAAAGAAAAAGCATATCCTAATAAGATCTCCCACAACTGAATATGTAAAGAAGGGAGTGGGACAGCAAGCTGAAAAAAAAATTCCTGTAACACAAAGCAAACCTGAAGTTTCCTCTTGAGAGCTCTAGTGATCTGCAAAGAGCCCAGGATGAGTTCACACGGGCACATTCCAACAAGCCAAATGGAAACCACAGCAATATTCTCAGAGTTGCCTGAGGTACCTGAGAACCTGATCCATGCAGAGCCAGACAGACTCAGACTTTCAGGTTTATCAGGCACTTTGCAAAGCCTGTCTGCTATGAAATTGTGTTCATAAAAATCCCAGGAAAACACAGTCCAGCATCCATGTCATGATCTCTGTGATGGTTCAAAGACTTGACACAGCCCCTGCTAGACTTCCTTAGAGAAAAGAAAGCAACTACTCAAGTACAGGCTCCCCCTTCCCTGCAGTTACTCTGAATGCTTTTCAGAGTCATAAGTATTTCAGTCAGCACTCCTGTTTCCCATGGACCTCTGTCACAGGCCTGTACTTGTCCATGTGCAATAAGGATGTGGAGGAAGGAATCCTGTCCCACACAAAAGAAGTACTCCATGTATCTCCTCTGCAGTGAGAGGAGGAACAAGGAATTAGCCCTGTCTGCCCTACAGAGCACAAGGACATGTCTTACATTGTCCAAGTCCTTCCTCAGTGCAATCTTGCTGGTGACCAGCTCGTGGGCGAGGTCGTCGTTCTCCTGCTCCAGTCTCATGTTGGCTTCCTGCAGGCGCCGGTTCTCGCGCTGTGGGGACACAGAGGGGCTGTCAGGGAAAGGCTGCCCAGGACTGCCCCGACACAGCTTCCTGTGCCCACACACAAATGCCCACCTCACACCTCCAGTATGCACAGACAATTCTACCCACATGAAATTCCCTGGAACAGAACTAGCCAGCCAGAGTGTAAAGGTAAAATAAATGCAGGATCAGCCTTGCGAAGACACCAAATATGAGTAACTCTGCTCAGCCGTTACTTGTTGAGTTACAGAAGTGTTTGTGAAGCCTGCAATAGCAGGGGTATCATTCTGCCATTGATACCTTGCCAGGAGTTTCCTACAAGTCCTGCTTTTCTAGGCTCAAAATTGAATTTGCATGCTGCAAACAGGTAAGAGAGGACAATTCTGGGAAAAATAATCTATTTTCTCCTTCCTGTTACAACTCCTAGCACACAGATGGATACTAAAGAAAGTTTACATAAAACTGATTAAAATAACAGGAATTTGTTGTACATATGTCTCTGTATGTTACTGTGGTATGTATATGCATACATAACTTTACATGTGTAATTTATCCCTGTACTAAATTTATTTGATAAATAAACTATATATAAAATTATATGCTTAGGGCAATATACATCATTTGAAATTAGGAAGAGGAGTAAAGGCAGGAGTATAATCATGGAAGGCAGAGTTAGAATCAGTCAGGCATTTCCTTTCTGTTCATGGCTTGTGGTGCAATCAGCACATTAAACAGGCTCTACTGAAACAGTTCTATAAGCCCAAATAAAAATTCATCCTATTCATTTCCTTGCACAGCTGGGCTCACAACAACCCCATCCTGATTAACATTGCCAATACAGAGGCATTCCCTTCACGTTCATGGAGCTGATGCCCCTGTTGCATCCAAATTGGTTAGAAAACAAAACCAGCTCAAAAAAAAGAGTCCAAGTAGCAACTTCCTGTTCATTAAATCAGACTGGAGAAGGTAAAGCATTACCTCAAATCTTTCTATAGGATCCTCTTGTTGAGCTTGCTGCTCTCTCATGGTATGATACTCCTTTTCATATTTCTTCAGCTTCTTCTGGCTAATCTAAATTAAAGCAGCCCATTAGTTCCTGCCCAGAACATCGACAGAAGAACACAACACACACAGGATTATGGAACAAGTTTAAGGCAACTCCTGCCTTCTACAAAGCACAGCTCATGGCTTCAGCCAGTTCTGAGTCAAATCCTCAGGGGTGGTCAAAAACTCTGTTCCACTCAATATAATGACAGCAGCCTTTTCCTTTTATGCTTTTGTGGAATACAGGGAAGGTTTCAAAAGGCACCCAGAGCCCCCTGCCCGAGCTCCCCTTTGGTGCTGCACAGCTCCCTGGTGCTCCACACACTGCAGAGCTTCAGCAGAACAGAACCATGCGAGACGTGGCTCATTTTTGGACTGGCCTGATGCTGAGCCTTCTTCAGCTGCTTTTTCAGCTGTAACATTTATCATCACACAGAAGTATGTGGTTTACTTTACATGAGACTGTAAACGCTGAAAGGGCAAGTGCAAGCTCAGCTGACATTTCTGCCAGTGTCACTCAAGCCCAGCAGAAAACAGCCCCTGAGCTGCCACGGTGTCTGGGCAAGCAGCAGCACCTCAGAGGCACAAGTGCTCTGCCCTTGGCTCTGACACACACAGCACCAGCAAAGTCACTCTCACAGGCCCCCAGGTTCCCCTTCTGTGAGAAGGGACAGAAAGGTGATGTTAAATTTAATATTTTGTGCCCAGTGTTCAAGTGCTGCAGGGACAGGGAACACAAGGAAAACTGTAACAAATCCTGACCAGCATTTTCATGGTGTCACCTGTGTCACAGGTCACAATGGTTTAGCAACACAGACAAGGCCAAGACCAGTGTGAGCATTTCACATGCAAGACATTATCTAAATGAAATCTGTAGCATTAAAAGTTGCACCTAAACATTTATTATTATCTCAGTAAACTAAATAAATTTAAAAGCTGTAGCTAAGACTTCCTCTTTAAAAACCCTTTTCTGAGAAACAGGTTGAATTTTACATGCATAAATGACAGGCAGAATGGAAAACATGTTTGGTTTCCCTGAAGTCTGGTTTTATCACTAACAGCCTTCCTTGGAAGGAGCTGCAGAAAGCGGTGGCCAAGCTCCCTCTAGTGAGAGCTGACCAGAAACACCTCCCTGCTCCCGGGGGAACATTTCCTTGGAGATGCCGACCTGGAGTCAGTCCAACCACACCACAACTGCAGGACTTATTCTTGCACCCCAGACATCCACCCAGAGAATTAACCCGTTACTGACAGTGGAGTCAGTAACTTGAGGAGATTATCTCACTGCTCTGCCCCTGCTCAAACACTGCCCAAATTTTGGGGTTTCACACCCCAAACCTCCCGCAATGTCAAGTCAGATCTTGACAAGTGAGGCACCCACCATGCCAGAGGAAAGGAAGGCAGGCACACCACTGCATTTTCATCTTCCATTTTAAAGGGCATTAAGCCAATTTTGCCTTTTTTTAAGTGATCTAGAGCAGATTTGCCATTGTCACAAATTCTGGGCACAAGAGGCCTGGGGAAGTCAGCAGGGATTCTGGGTTTGCAGAAATGAGCACTGATGTCCCATCACATTTTTTCAGGGGCACAGGAAGCAGCAGCAGCTCAGCTAACATCTGCTTCTGAGAGAGGCTGTGAACTCCCCATCCCTCTAAGTGTCCAAGGCCAGGCTGGATGGGGTTTGGAGCAACCTGCAATAGTGAAAGGTGTCCCTGTCCTCCCACCCTGGCAGGGGGTGGAACAAGATGGGCTTTAAGGTCCCTTCCAGCACAAACCATTTCATGATTCTATGATTTGATGGCAACATTGAGGAGTGACTTTAACAATCTGGTGTTGTCTCCAGCTGATGACTTCCTGACCTCCTTTCCAGCAGAATGCTGTTCTAATCACAATGCCTTACCCAGGCTACTTCTCTCTTCCTATAAATTATTTATTTTGACATCAGGCCCTTTTTTGCTCAAAGAAACACTTCCAAATACAGAGCTGGAGATTTCTACTGACAGCAAAGGACTTATATTTTAGGTCAAGGGAAGCAATTATGTGCAGCACTCCCATCAAGGAGGTGATACAGAAGTGTTCTGTGCTGAGCCCAGCAGCACTTCCTCCACAACCTCCCCTTTAATGCCCCCAAAGCACCCAGCACTCCAGGAAGCCATGGGCAGCCTTGCCATGTCCACTCAGAGACTGCTTGTGCCACTCCACACAGCACTGGCAACACAGGGAATTTTGGCAGAGTGGGAAGAGGAATAAATTGTTATTTGGAAACATAAAAGGCAAATGCACTCAATTAGGATGATGTGAACCAGATGCATGAGGAACATTTAATCTGTGGCTAATGCTAAATGATTAGAGAGATAAAACAGCTTTATTCTTGATAATTCTGCAATTTCTACACTAGTTTCACACAAGATATGCTTGAACTCTGTGCAGAATACTGGTATCCACACTGCTGCTACACCTGGATCACAAAATGTCTGCAATGTTAACACACCAGGGAAGTTGTGTACTTCCACACTGACACTACAAAGGATTCCTCAAAGGAATTTAAGGGCACTTTGAACCACGTCAGTGTATTAAGACTCAATCTCCATGATGGTAGCCAATTAACCTGCACTTGCCCTTGGACAAGCAGTTGCCAGTTGCAGCTGGAGCCAGGAGCTGCTCCCAGGCTGAGCCTGCAGCAGCCCCTCCCAGCTCACCTTCATGTTGCAGGCCAGCTCCATCAGCTTCTTGGCGTTCTCCTCGGAGCGGTACCGCTTGGGCAGCTGCACACGGAAGAACTTTAAAGCCCCTTCAAAGTCAGTCAGCAACAAATCATCCTTGGTAGTCTGGAGACAAGGAAAGAAACACCAGAAAAAGCCAATTTTGTACAGTTATTGAAATCCCAGAGACAATAAAGCAACAACAGCTTTGGAAAGCTCCAGTAACGTCACCACTTCTTACCCTTCTGCAAAGAGTGTTTGTTTCTATTTCTGCCACCTTCTATTCCACCCCCCAAAAAGGCACAGGACATGCCACATTACAGCACGTGTACCACAGGCAGCTGTTAGCACCTCAGAAAATGTATTTTTGTAGCAGGCATCTTAATTTTTATACAGTGCATGAAGATGCATAAACCACAGTGTAACGTTGCATACTCACTTTTAACAATCCCAGTGCAACATTGAAGATAACACTTATCCCCTGGAAAGAAAAAATAATGACAAAATAAATTAATTTCTCAGTATTTACAAGCTGGGATATAAATTTATTTAGTGGGTTTTGTTGTTTGTCTAGTTTCTGTGAAAAGAAGAACCAGGATACACAGGTAATCAGGTGCTATATAAATCAAAGGCACAAAGAAAGACTTTGCAAACAACTGGCAAAATATCTTTACTGGAGAGTCATTATAGAGAGCAAAACAGTCAACACCAGTTTTACTGCCTCGTTAGCAGTCTGAAACTCTGAAATTATGTTGTGCACTTTATTTTATTTCTTAATGAGCAGTTGGTCAGCTCAAGATAATTTAATTTTCATACAGCAACTTCTAAAAACACTGATTCAAATGCAGCAATATATACACCATTATATTAAATTCTGGTCTTCACAAACTGGGGTAATTCATGTAATGAAAAGAAAGTGACTCACTTTAGGACAGAGTCCCACGGCATCTATTTTGCCTCTACTGCTTAGAAGTGTTCTATTTATATTGTCCAATTAAATACAAACAGTTCTGTAGTCAGGAGTAGCTCACACCTTCTTCAGAGGTCCCCCTCATAATCATGACCTATTGCTCATCTTATTTCAAGATCCTGCCTTTCTTCTTCCTACCAACTTATTCTTTCCCTATTACTTTAAAATTATGAAAAACCCGTTAAAACTTCCCTGTGAGCACATTTACTATTTACGAATTGAAAATGTGTTTCTAAACAAACAGAACTGATTTTCTCCATACCATCTGCTGCCTTCTATTCCACTGGCACATGGACAAAGCAAGCAGCAGACACAGGGAAAGGGCAAAAACATTGACCAGGAGGTTTGTGAATGCTGAAACCCTTCAGTCAAGGAAAGGCAGGAAATTGGCCACTTCACAGGAACAAGTGCAGAGCCAAGAAGAATGGATGCATAAAGTTACCCAGCAAATCATTAAATAACTCAAGGATGCTTCAGTATAAAATGGGGTTTGTTCATGGATGGTAATAAGTGCTGACTGTGATTACACTGCTTACCCACATAGCACCACATACAGTGTTCTAAACATGATTACAGACAACATCTCAGCATAAAGAATTTTGCTCTCGAAATATAAACTGTGAAATACAGAGAGACTTCAAGTTTTCCAGGACAAAGAGCTCCCAGCTTGTAAGATTACCAGCATGAGAGTTAGCTGGGCCATTTTATACACCATGGCCTCCATGCAATAATATTATAGGGAAAAAAAAGTCATCACTGCATATAATGTGACTTAAGAACAGAGGAACCCACATATTTGTAAATCAGCTCTCCTCCCACTTTATGGAGTCTTCTCACATAAATTCACCAGTGCCATCAGAAAGAGGAGATTATAATTTTTTCTATAGCTATTGATTCCTAATTTGTTTCTTTAAAATGCTGAGAATCTTTTTCATTGCAGAAATGTAACACTTCTACATAAGAAGATCACATGTCTTGCTCTGAGAGAAGAGATAGTAACAAGGACATGAACCAAGACAGTGGCAGACTGTCAAAAGCTGGGAGCTGTGCAGGTTAGTTAGAACACATACCTCACATAGGAGTAAGTCAATAATATGGAAGACCATGTAGAGAGGGAATTTTGCAGTGAACAGGGTCAGGAACCACTGGGAAGCATACATGTGTGCTTCAAGGCTGATGTCCAGAAAGTGGTTATACAGATCAGGAATGTATTCCTAAAACACAAAGAAGCAATGAGAGTTAATTTGGGCTATTTTGGAACTGTAGCTGAACTCCCAAATTACAGAAAGAAGTTGGGTAGAGTGACCATCAGCGCAGTTCCTGCACCCACCAGGCCTGACAGGAATGGGCCTGGGGGCCTCCTAAGGATGCCAAAGGCTTGTCCCAGGGTGGATGCCCAGCAGGACCTGGAATTTGCCTCAGGAGGAGCTGGCAGTGGCTGTGCTGGCACCAGAGCCACAGCAGAGCCACTCCAGCTCTCAGGCACATCTGCCTTGCCAGTCCCTGCCAGCAGCACCCCACTGCTCCTGAGACCTCTGCTAGAACACCTGGGGTGGCCCTCCCTCTCCACCCTTACTCACAGGTTACAAACACCATTCCCCCACGAGAAACAGCCAGAGCTGAACTGCAGGCTCGGGTCTGTTCTCCTTCCTCATGTGAGCCCCCACCTGCATGAGACGCTCCAGCTGATAGAACTTGCAGTGCAAATCTTCAAAGTTTTGTTTGAAAAGTTCCCTGAGTCCATAATCAAACATGATTTTGACCAGAACACTGAAAGCTTGCTCCTCAGGCATCTGTGAGACAGGAAAGTGGATTCAGCACCGAGCATTGAAACCTTTCACATCAGCTCAATCTGCCTGTACCTCCCTTCTCCCTCTGGCTGGAAGGCTGAATTACCACTACTTTTTAATCCAGTTCAAATGTAAACAAGAGTACTAACACACAAAATGAGGTTTGCTGTTGCAAATGGCATTTCAGTGGAATCAGCCACCTCTCAATCATTCAACTAAAAATACATCTTCCAGATACCAAGACCAAAGCAGTTTCCCCAATGTCTTTATTCCAAAACTCATCGGAATCTGAATCTTTCAGATTTTGACCAGCCTAATCCTTTGTCTCCTATGTAAATAAGGCAGAAGTATTACTAGAGGATGTTAAACAGGATCTTTACCTTATTCTTAACCATATATTTACCTTTTTTCAATGACATTATTACATTTGATGTTTATTTATTAGATGGCATGAGTAAGAGAGACCAGTAACTGCTAACAGAAGTTCCACATCTCACAACTCAGCACTGGTTTGGGAAATTTCAGTGTCCCTTTCCTGCCAAAAACTGAAGAAACACTCAAAGCTCATCAATGACATTTTTCCCTGCCCTTAAAATTCAGTTTTTATATTTCTGTTGAAAAGTTTGACTTTAGGTCAATTGCTGGTTCCTATAAAGCACAGAACATCCATCTCAAGTGTTCTATTATTAATCTGCAGATGGAGTTTATTAAAACAGAAAACTTTGCAGAAACATTCCAAACTGGTACTGAAGGACTCACAGAAACTTCATTTCCTTTTCTGCAAGACTTGGTTTTATTATTTATTTTCCCTAGCAGTCACACTCCAAAGGCTGATTTCAAAGAGAATCAAATAAAAAGAAACTTATTTGAAATTTAGCTTTTTTAAAATGCATACATTATTCCCAGAAGCCACAAGTATTGTTAAAGACAGAACTCTGGAATAACAAAATGGCTCAGAGTTGAGAGTGAATCTCTCTAAGGCAAGGGCCACATGACAATGAAAAGCTAAAAGAAAGCACAACTGTTTCAGTAAAAGCATTCAGTTTTGTAGCAGGAAGTACTGTCCTTCTCCATCTGATTCAGTGAGGAAATAAAGAATTAATTGCTCATCTAGGAAATATTTCAGATTACAGTTACAAAGAACTAAAAGGTTGTTATCATTAATCACTTGGCTTTTGTTTCACAAGAATGGAGTTTACAATCTCTTCTGTATCCTCCCCTGACTTTACAACAGTATGGAAAATCCTCCCCTGAAGGCCAGACTTCCTTTTCCATCAAAAACTGCAGAGAACTCTTCATGCTCAGCCTGCTATGGCAGCAACATTGCTGAAAGTAGCTGGGAAAAAGAAACCTCAAAGAACTACTGGGCTCACAAACTCTGCAGTTCCAACTACCCTTGCAACAGAAACACTGACAAAAAGCAGATGTTACTTTAAACCAGAACAATCTATAAATATATAAATACAGATTTCTAATGCTCTTTTATTTCCCAAGCATCACTGAATCTAAAACTTTTGCTCCTGACAACCATAAATCTCTCTCTAGCTTCTGAACACATCAGCAATTAAAGGATATTACACCGATGAGATCACTTCTATCAACAGCAATTAAGTTTAAAAAAGCATAATACAGTTTCTTTTAAAAATATGAAGGTATTATTGTATCCTTCCCTAACCTCTCAAACCAAGAAGCACAAGGACCTACAAGACAATAGCCCACAGGCAGCACAGCCTGCACTGAGACCTAATGAACTGACATCCCTTCCATGTCCTAAATACTCTTCTGTGTACACAGGACATGGCAAACACCATTTGTATTCCTGACTGATTCCAATAGAAACATCTTATAAAAAGCTTAAATCTGACCTTGAAATCCTGTAATAAAAACATTTACAGTGTTGTCTTATACACAAATTCCATGCCTACTACTGCTCGTGAGTACAAGCCTGAATGGAAGGGGTCCTAGAACAGGAACACGGGGGCATGAATGCTGAGTCCTTACAAACACCACAGCAGGTTTTAAACAGTGTACTCTTCCCTGCCTAAAATCAGTTTATTACTGACCAACATACAAGTGGATGTGTGCCCTGTGGCCCTATTAGCTCAGAAATCTGTTCTAGACAAGTGGAGCAATATTTATTCTTAAATCTAACAGAGCTGAGGGTAAACCCAGCACTTACATGTAACAGCAGCACAGCAGCGAGAAAGGACTGGCCTTGGCAGTAGCCAATCTCCTCATCATACACAGAGTAGGCCTAAAAGAAGAATCAAGACTTTACTTGTACCGGTCTCCAGCTACAAACACAAATGAAACAGAACACTGCATTAAACACAGCCCCACACAATTGTCATGGATGGAGTGCAGCCACTGCCATTCAAACAAAGGGAAAAGCTGTATGAAAACCAAACTGGGATATACAGAGGCAGGGTTACAGTGATGCACCGAGGTTGCTGCAGCCTATTAAACCACTCAGCTGAGTGCTTTTATCTCTGAACAGGTGCCATGGGGACATTAGGAAGAGGGAGAAATAGCAGGAGCTCAAAAGAAAGTGCTGGAAGCTTAAACCATTCCAGCTGAGACACCAGAATCCACGGAGCTACCCATTTCTGCTAATTTCTTCCTTTCAATAACCAGCTTCAGTGCATGCCTATGGCTTTATAACCTTGATGGAGATACACAGTCATCTCCAGTTACATAATCTGTCCTGCCTGATCCGGGCTGACAGGTCAGGAATGATGTGAAGTCTCTGCACCAACACTTCAGTGCAGAGGAATCCAGCAGGGCTTTAGGTCTCCTGTGGGAATAACCAGAACCAGCCCAACAGCCTGAGCCTGGTGCCAGAGGCTGTCTCTGTGACAGATAATGGTAACCCATCCCCTTCCTTCTCAGCCAACAGTCACACTGCTGATGTTGAACACAAGTTACCAAAACCTGCCCAGAAGAATTTAAAGAATACCTTGCATATTTTGTACAGGGAGTCCTGGCCATCTCCCCCAGTATCTTTGAAATAATCATGAGCAGGGAACGTTCGATTGATGTCTCGGGTGATGGCACTGTCTTGTGGAGACTCCTATTGGAAAAAGAAAATAATATGCAAATTAAAACACATCAAAAGAATATTAATTACAACATGCTAGGACTGAGACTTGGGAGATTAGCACTGGGTTCTGCACTGTTCTAAATTTAACCAAAGCCAGTGTACCCCAGCAGAGCTGGCAGCTGCAGACCACAGCCAGGATAGATTGGAGTACCTCAGCACATCTGGGCAGGTCAGGGAGTGGCAGCAGGAGCACACACATGCACACACACACACACACACACACACACACACACACACACGTTCCAGGGCAGGGCAGTGCAGATGCAGCCATCCCTCAGAGACTCCTGAATGCCAGCACTGCCCAGGCACATTCCTGTTATCTCACAACTGCAGCAGTCACAGTCAGCCGTGAGCAGCAGCTGTCCAAAATGCTGTCCCTGAGGCTTGAGGAACCACTCCTCATCCCCTCCTCAGAACTCAGCTAGAGAAAAGAGATGAGTGTGAGCCCTAGAGAGTGTCATTCAGGAAAACATGAGGGAATGCAAGGACTGGTCCCATATGAGCTGGGATTTCAGCATGAGGAAGATGGAACTTTCTTCTCTACACTACTCTGACACCATCAGTTTCAGATGCCTTAGACATTAGGAAAGCTGAACAGTAAGAAAAAGGGGTTTGATCTATCCAAATAACCCATGTTTCTGCTAGGCAAATGGAAAAAGGTTAGAAGTAAAAGATAATAAAAAAAGGACATGATGTAATCAGTGTAAAGAACATTCAATACTGCTTGTTTTTTTCTTCACAAAACGATTTCTCAAACAGCAACAACAACAAAATGACCACAGTGTGCTTCATTTTCTCTTCTGATTTTAATCCAAGGTTAATGCTCCTCTCTGGGGCTTAACACAGACATTTCATTAGGAAAGCATTATGTTGCTATTAGAATCAAGATCAGATCGTTTTGGAAATTATAACAAAAGTACTGTTCAGCACTTCAATTTGATAATAATTAACAGGCTAAAGAGGTTTGTTATAAGGAAATCAGAAACAAAATCCAATGCTCAATAAATTTCATATAAATATACACCTTTTAAGTCAAAGATAATTATGTGAATGGCTGGCTTAGCAAGCAGGGAAAGACAAAGCTCAGAAACAATTCTGAGAACTTTAAACATGTGACTACAGACTTAATGATAATTTTTAGTTTCTTTCAAGTTTGCAAGACTGAATTCCAGTGAAGTACCCCCAGGAACACAGGTCCTGGCCACTGCCAGCAGCATCTGTGGTACCCCACAAGAGGGTTTCCTGAGAGTCACCTGTGTTCTGCTGCAATGGCAAAATAATCTCAAATCCACTTGCCTTTTAATCCACTTATTTAACAGCAGAGACCAAAGCATCTGCTTGGAAACTCTTAAGAGAGGATTCTCAAACAAATCACTCATTATGGCTAAAGAGAACTAATTAGTGGCCTCTCTGGCTTTGCGTGACTTGGTCAGCACTTGACTCCAGTGTCTCAGTACAATTCCTCAAGCCATCTAATGTGAGTTCCTGCAGCTGAAACACAGCTCGGGGAGAGAAAAATCAACGGAAATGATAAGGTTTAAAAAATGTTTTTCAAACCATGGCTTTGAAATCTCCCCATTAGTACAAACTGCTGCAATCCAAGCATTGTGTAACCTTTTCTTTACTCCTATTTTTATACCTTGCTGTGAGAATTGGCTCAATGGGCAATTTCTCATGCTTTCAGGGGACTGGGAACTGAAGGAAACCCTTCTGAACCCACACCCTTCACAAACTGGGACTGAAAAATAGAAAGCTAAGAATGACAGGAAGAAAAAGAAAGTAATAAAGAAAACAGAGTGGAAACCAGCCATGAGAACTGAGGCAAGTGTAGTGAAGATTAAAATTCTCATAACAGTTTGCTGCTCTGATGGAAAGCAGGAAAATGTAGATGCTCAGACTCACAATATGCCCTTCCTCCCCCTCTTTCATGCACTTTAAAATATTAGGGGAGTTATATTGAAACCTTCCTCTCCAGCTGATTTAAACAGAAACTACGTGAGTAATTATGGAAACCAGGAGGCAGTCCAGCTGGGAAAAGCCCATTTATTCTGTCAGGCTGCATATAAAAGCATATTGGTTCCCACCTCCTAAACCTGACACATTTAAAAGACATTTTCCATGTATTTTCATGACCTTCCAGGGAGCATCCTGGGATCTGCAAACCATGTCATGCAGTTACAGCCTTGATCAACATATTCAGACTGAGACTGTGTTACTTTTGAAGCTTTTTCTGTAGCTTAAGGCACAGTTAAATGTATGGAAGAGCTGGAGTTCCCTCTTGCTGGGGCTGATCTACTTGCAGTTTTCAGCAGCTCAGGTTTATTCCTCCTAATCCCCTACATAAACCCAAGAGGATGAAGAAGAAACAGCAGCAAAGAATTGCTAAAGGACAAGATTTGTGATGAAAAAAAATGAAATAAGAAACCTCCAGAGAACAGAGGAAGCTGCCTGCTGGAAATGGCTCATCACCCAAAGATCAGCTTCTGCTGCAGCAGGCTCCTGGAGAAAATCCCCTGGGAGTATAACACAAACCCTGACCTGGACACAGGCTGGCTTCAGAACCACCACAAAAATGGAGAAATGGTGAGGGAATCCAACTTTAGGTTCCTTCTGCCCCATCCCCCAGAATGATTCCAAATTGGAATTTTCCTCACTGGGTGAGTGATCTGACACACCCAACACCAACCCAAACTGTGCCTGACTCTCACTCTTGCCACAATGGATCCATTTCCACATTCCAATTATTCCTTAGGAAGGTCCCACTGACTGCAAGAATTCTGCCACACGGTCAGAGATTACTGTGGGAAGGGTCTGGAGTCTCAGTCCATCAGTGGAATTTTCCTTGCTTTGCCCAGGGTGGGATCAGCACGTGGTGTGTTGCTGCAAGGCATGGACAAGCCACCCTGGAGTGCACCAGGGACAGATTCCAGCAGATCCAACAAGCAGAGAGAGCCAGAACTCTCTGCAGCTTTCATGGGCAGCAGCAAGGGTAATATTACACGATGGGGATCAGTTATTTTGAGTAGAGCTGTACATTTTAAGTACATTCAAAAACATTAAATGGTCTTTTGACAGCTATTTTCAGTGTTAGCAGGATCCTGTGCCACCAGGTCTTTTTTGCACATTGATGGCATTCCCATAATTACTTTTATTTACATTCATTTTTACACAGAGTACACTTCCTGCATTCGTCTTTGCCCAAACCACAGGAGAAGGTTTTGGTAAGAGGAATTACACCTGTTACTGAGACCTTAAGGAAGTGACAAAAGCACACTTTCAGAATAATGTACTTGTTAACTTCCCACCAGGAATGCTGCCTACAGAACGTGTTACCTGGAATCAGCACTTACCAAGGACACTCACAGATAAAGAGTATTTGTGGAAAAAAACCTGAATAATTTAGACAAATTTGGACTGGTTAGACACTGCAATTGGATACAATAGTGCATTGATACAGCATAGTTTCAGGCCAAATATGGCAATATAGTGCAATTCTAAAAATAAAAGTGAATCCCTTGTGATATCCAGCCCTTTCACCCTGTTCGTTTCCTTTTAGGGCTCAAGTTTCCCACAGGAAAATTAAAGCGAGGAGTTTGCCTACAGTGCCCTGCAGCGTGTATGGGTAAAGCATAAACACAAACCACGCTGGAAGGCTCTCCTGCTCCTGCACTTACTACAAGACTATTTAGAGCAATCAAGATAAGAGAAAAAGCCCCACCCTGTGCCAGGGAACACACCTTCAGCAGCACAGTTACATAAAAGTCATCCGAGACAAGCCGTGAAAACATGTGACGTATCATTTATTTCTTAAATGTATTTATGATCCATTCAGACCTTTCAAATAAAGTGTACAAGTGCATTTCAGAATAAAAAACTACACTCTTCACACAGCTCTGTAGAACACTACATTTCATCAAGAAATTTGAAGCAAAAACTTCCTATTAAACCACCCATGCATCCTTTGGCTACAATAATATCACTGATCAACAAGTACTGCTAGTCAATTCCGAGTTTCCCTTGAAAGAGAAGGAGCATCCTAAAATATGCCACCCCTTCCAGAGACCTCTCTTTAAAGAGAGATAATTAAATAAATTAGCTAGGCTTTTAGGCAAAACAGTAAGGCTACTTAGTACTGTTGATGCATGATCCATATATTTGGAGAACAGGCAATCCCAGGCTATGTGAAATGCGTCAACAGCCCTTAAAATTTTAGTAGTATCAAGATTACATCAATCCAGAACAAATGGCAGACAAAAATGTAACCAGTGGAACAATCACTGAAAAATGTGCAGTTTCTCATAGGATGGGAAGTGCTGATAACAGATTCAGAAAAGTGTTTATAAAATCCGCTAAGAACCACACTGACATTCTTAAAATTACATTTTGTACAAAGCCCTAAACTCTGTGGCTGTACAACCACTGCGGTGTTAAACTGCTTGTCTGGGGATACAGACACACATATGTAAAATACAGAGATACACTTATTTGAAAGCAATCAATTTAACATGGCAGTGACTGTACAGCTGCACAGCACACAAATATATATATGTATGTACATCTACAGCAAAATGGAAACAAGCCAAGAGATGTATGACACAGCTGGGGTACACACCATCTCAAAAGGGAGTAATACATTTCTTGGAGTTTTAATAGCTCATAGCAAAATCACCTCCTGGAAATAATTATGCAAAGATTTAGAATCAGATATTTACATGCTTCCGATTTATCTAGTTTCATGTAATAATTAAAAATATGCAAGTATTATTTTAAATCAGTAACACTTGTCATTTTTGGATCAACTGTAGTTTTCCTTATTAGTAGCTGTAGTTGAAAAATCAGCTACAGAAATGTCTATTAAAACGATGGGGTGGAAGAAGCTCTCTCCCCCGCATTTTAACAACAGTTCTGAGTTGGCACAGCACAGGTAATTCTGGAGCCCCAACATCAACTCTTCCTCAGCTGCTTTGTGCATGAGAATACTCTTTTCTTGTTTGAGCCAGAGCAGACCCAGCAGAGCTGAGGACCATCGAGGAGCCCACCCTGACAGTCCCCACTGTGTCAGAACAAAACCAGAATTAGAGAGTCTTGAGAGTCAGACTGCCTCTAATTCACCTGTTTGCTTTTCTAATCTGCTTCGGTGGAGGTTTCTCTGCAGTTCTTCCTAGCAGGGGTTCCACACTCACAGCTCTTTCTTATCTTTCAATACAAAACAATTTCCAGCATTAAAGGTGCACGAAGTTCTTACAGACACACACATACACATTCTCACCTGTGATTTTATCTGCTCTTGGTCTTTTCACTGACAGAAAAAAACTACCAGTTGGAACACTACTTGTGTAAGGAGCTGGATTGTCTCCCAAATAAAACTCCTTCTAACAACCTCTGACAATGTCAGATCTCCACAGAACACACCAGAATAACCACACTGGTGCCTTCTGCCGTATCAGGTACTGTGAAAGGTGCAAGGAGACAGGTGGGACACAAGGAAAAATGAGCATCACAGAGCCATGGAGTGGTCTGGGTTGGAATGGACCTTAAAGCCCATCCAGTTCCACCCTCTGCCATGGGCAGGGACACCTTTCACTATCCCAGGCTGCTCCAAGCCCCAGTCCAACCCGGCCTTGGACACTTCCAGGGACGGGGCAGCCACAGCTTCTCTGGGCAACAGAGAGGTTTTAAAGATCACTCCACTGTATTTCGTTCAGCAAAGCAACCTAAAAGCACATGCACGCACAGCCTCCCATGCTCGTGGTTTAATTGTAAACAGCATGTGAAAAAAAACAATTTAAAAAGGTACGAATACAATTTTGAAATCCCTGAAGACATACCCACGAGTATTAAGAACAGTAAAAAAGCTCATTAGCAATTGCAAACATGTTTCCATCCTGTTGCATTCATTAGAGGAATACAAAATTGAATCTAGTGTTTACATGCTAGAATTACAATAGAAACTAGATTTCAAAGGTTACATATGGAGAGAAATGTATCAGCATAGGAACTTGCAAAAGACTGTGCTGTACAGCATTTCTAAAGACACGAGTCTGTCAAGACAATACAATGACTGCAAATCCTTTCAGACAGTTCAAAAGCGTGACTGGAGGTAATGCTGCTTTCTGTTCTCTGAAAGGATTAACTGCACCAGTATTTTAGTAGATTTTAATGACAATTTAACCTCAAGAAATACCTAACCCCTCAAAAACCGAGGTGATCAGAAACATACAGGTACCTTACAGCCCTCAGGTTTTATTTCTTTGTACACTAAACATCAATTCATTCGACAGCATCTACAGAAAACGTTTTAAAAAATGTTTTTATGAAATACTTTTAATACTCAGTAATGCTAATATTTAAAAATACTTCACAGTGTGGTACTAATGTAACTTCATAAAACGAGCAACTTGAGTTCGCTAAAGCTCAAAGCCTTATGTTATATTAAAATAGTCCAAAGATTCCACACACACACACAGAATCACTAGCACTATAAATATACCTAAGCCACTTTAGTGCAAAGTCTGGTTTTGCTTCCCCTGACAAATCCCTCTATATTCCTGCCAGCATATTAAAATGTCATCCTTTACTAATCTAATTATTGATTTTCAAGGATTCATTTACAGTTGAAATCCCAGAAGAACTTTTTTCAATTTACCATAAAAGTAATGACTTGGTTTATTAAGCATTTGATTGCTTGATTCACGTGGTCTCTGTAACACTGAGAATGACTCGCATATGCACAGCAAGATTTGAGTTCATCTTCATGAGGAGCCACTCGAAATATTTCACCTTTTAATGAGAGGATCTCCAGTAATGACCATCAGAAAGAAGCCAAAGCTTTGAATTACAAAATTACTATCTTCATCTTACAAATTCATAAACAGAAGTCAGAACAGAAACTCTGGACTCCCTGCTCCGTTCCAGCTGCCTGTGCTGCCCCTCAGGCCTCACGCACAGGCAGGTGGAGCATCCCCCCACCGCTCCCTTCCGAACACGGCTGTCTCTAAACATTATCTACTGCAATGTGCATCCACTCAGCATTTCCAAAAACTTCTCAGCAAATAAAGCTACTGGTTACCAACCCACGAACAGGTCGGTCCCACAGGGACCTGGTGCCTCCTGGGCTCTCCTGGAGCAGAGCCTGCACATCCTGTGATCAGCTCAGGGATTGCAACATTCCCCCAAAACAGCCTCAGGACAAAACAAAGATTACTTTAACAAGTTCTGTTTCTCAGCTGAAACAACCACGCAATCTCCAGCCTGAGGATCAGTTCTGACTGCACAGATCGCTGAAGGACATCTGAGGCTGTAAAGAAACAATTTGGACCAGGACACAGGAACATCACCTCTGTTAACGTTTTCATTAACTGTTAAAGCTCAAGAGATGCAAATAGGATATGGGTGAGACCCACAAACCTCCATTTGCAGCCACACTGAATGCCTGCAGAGCAGACAAGGACTGTGGCTTGTTTCCCACTCTGCAATAGGAGTAAGAACTGACAGATAACAGGTGGAGAACCATCAGCAAAGCTGCCTATATAAACAAACATTTCACCTGCCTAGAAAACAATGTCAACAAGATAAAAACCTGAAAAGCTGACCAAACGAAGTATATCCCATCAGATTACCAGCCTGTGGCTGGAACACCTCAGACAGATAACCATGACACGGACAGACATTACCTGAACTCAAACTGGGCTGATCGTCACCCCAGGTCCGCAGCAGGGAATCCCTTTGGGGTGGGTGTCAGAGACCCCAGGCCTAGAGGAGCTGCCTCCAGGGAGCAGCAAAGCAAATGCAAGAAGGGTAAACCCCACATTTTAAAAAAGTGTGTATTGTAAAGAAAATGACCCCCATTAAATACTCCATTGTTTTGACCGACCTCCAGCGGGTTTCCTCTCTTTGTTTTCCTTCGGCCACAACTTTCAGTTTCTTTCTCTAAATACAACTACACCTGGTCCTACGCTTACTAAATTTTAATTATGGAGACCAATCCCCTTCCAAAAATGTAACTTTAGTATTAAATGCCTTTGCTTACGTGCAGAAACATCTTTCAAAGCACTACCTCTGCAATGCACACGCAATAATGGAAATAACAACTGGAAATGAGACACTGCCCTAGAAGCCAGAACACACTTCTTTGTAGTGAAAATGGGACGTTCTCCCATCATCCTACAAGAGGGGCTGCTTGCTTTGATGGTCTGTAAAACCTGACCAGCTGCAGCCTCCCAAGGTCTGCCCTGAGCACAGCCCCATAACACACACTGGCATTCTCTGTATAAGGAATATTAAAGATAACATTTGGATAAACTTGGATTAAAATCCGAGTTTATCTTGAAAGACACCACGGGAAGATGTGTTGTATTCTGCAAAGTCATGGAAGGGAAGAAGAAACATTTCTAAAACCAAACAATAAAATAAGGGCCAAGTCAGGCAAATGTTTCAGCAGGTGCTTCAAGAACTCAAAACCAAACGTGCTAAAACAACAAAAAAAAGCCCTTCAAAACCTCCACTTCCTCTTACTAAATTAAAATTATCTAAAATAGATGAATCAGAAAAATTTTAGAAGGGTCTTTTGTTTGTATAGTCTGAAGGCAGATTCCTATGCTGACATACTGGTTCCTAAGAAACACTTTTTGAAGCACCAATCGGAATTAGAAGTTCTGTCAACTTCAAACCCTGATGTGAAGTAAGATCAGACTGAAACATTTCAGACTTCCTGACTCATGGAGTTACTGCCTTGACCATCACAGCACTTGGGAACACCACGATAAAGAGCAAAAATTCTGCATACTGAATTTGCACACTGAGTGTTTCCATCTCATATCACATCCAGACCTTGGAAGTCTTTCAGAACAGACAACCCCAAATTTAGGATTCTCACACATAAAGCCTTTATATGAGCAGGAGGGAACAACGCCATTGGGAATTCTGTGTCTCTTGCAATTCTCTGTGCCTCGGTACTTTGTGCCCCTTTCTTCCTGTCAAAGATTCGTGACAAATACTCAAAACTGCCCCTTGGCACTCTGACACTGAGCCATGTCAGAATTCCAAGTAGTAGAAACATTTCTGAGCCTTAAGAAGATTAAAGACAAGTACAAACTCCTCAACAACAAATAAAGACTGTAGAAACTGGTAACATTTAATTTAAAAAAAAAATGACAGTAGATATTTGCAAAACTTTTGTTTCACACAAAAGATTTCTGTTGAGTTTAAAAATACTGTCCTTTGATTGAGATAATTAAAAAATAATATTTCACCGATATTTTCCTAGTCTATTTGGAAAATGACAACATAATCACAACCTAAACTTCCAGTAATCTTAAAAAAAAAAAAAATACTTCTACATGAAGCAAATTACCATCTTCTGAGAGGCTGTGAGTATAGAAATCCTTCCCGTGGCACTAAAAAAAGCCACTGAATTGCATCCTGCAAATTGAACCTTCCAGCAGGTTAATTTGAAAGTGAGGCAGATAACTAATAAAAAATAAATTTATAGTCTGAGATGAAACTTCAAAATTAGCTCATTTAATCATATCACAATCCCATTTTTATCAAGATGCAATTTGATTTCTGTCCTCTCCTCAGCATGGCATTTATCTGTGCAATGCTCTCACCACTGATCTCCAAAGCACCCGGACACAGACAGAGCCAGGAGAGGTTATATTTTTTGCCATGACAAAAGATGATCAATGCACTGCTGAGAAACAAAGTAATGTTTGTCAAAATTATTTCTCACCGTTGGCACAGTGAACAGAATTCACCCTCTGCAATTTCACTAAAGACAACAGACTCAAATATTATAAATATTTAAAACATCTAAACGCATAATACATCAACATTAAATTAACTCAGAGGGAAAAAAGGTAATTTAAATTTTTTAAATATCAATAAATTAACACAGACAAAAAGAGAAATATTTGACACTAAAACTAAGCTACTGAGGCAACACTATTAGTGTCTGTACAGTGGATGAAACTTGAATGCATCATTTGGCTGCAACTCCTCCTCATCCTCATCTCTTGGAGACTTTCAGATTCTGATTTTCACCTCTTACAGAACACTTCTGAACTGAGGAAGACTTGGAGAGGAGTAAGGCAACTGAAAACAGCCTGGCTGCCAGGAATGTTAGAACTGAACCTTTGCTGCAAGGCAGCAACAGCTGCAAGAATGCATCTGCATCTGGATCAGCCACCACACTCCAAGTGCAATTCCAGGCTCAGGGCTGAAGTAGCTACTGCTTCAGCTCCAGCCAAATCTCTATGCCATGATTTAGACCCCTTACCAGTTTCAAAAACTTTCCTAACTCTCAAAAAGTAGCACACAATGCTCCTATTTAAACCATCTATTTAGCCATAAAAAATGCCAAAAAGCAACAATCTTTGCTTTCCAGCTTCCACTTATACCTGTAACTGCCATTTCTAAGGTTTTAGGCCCCAGCAGATTCTTCTCTTTTGTTAAGCTTAATCAAATGCTATTTCAATGACACACTGCATCATTTCAAAGACTTGGAAATGTTAGATAAGGTGAAGAGTCAGAGAAAAGCTACTGCGAGTTTACCTGAGAGGCTGTTCCAAAAATACCACACACACACACTTTGATATTGGGGACTAAAGCCCTTGAATTGTTCCCCAAAGCCCACCTTTGCCATAATACCCACAGACCGCCTGAGAACAATCAGCCATGATGTGCTGCGAGCTCATTATCCCACTTCTTTTACAAATGAGTCACTCCACCCCTGTCTCCCCCCACGGCTGTCTGTGTCTAACCAAAATTCCGACTGCAAGGGCTCCGCCGAGCGAATCACCCCGGGCGTGTCTGCGAGGATCCAGCACAAGCCCCGGCTCCACACTCTGCTCCTCTGCTACACAGACAGCAACAAATGGCGGCCTGAAGGCAGCAGGGTTTAGACAACCTGTGTTCTTAACATTTCAGATGAACTGAGGAGGATGTTTATCTTGAGAGGTTTGGACTATGGATGAAATAGCTGGAAGCAGATCAAGATGCCACTTACATGCTTTGCCCCAGGGCCCTCCAACAGGAGGAGGAAGCAGCAGCAGGGGCTCTGCCCCATCCTCCCCAGAACAGGTACACACACCCAGGAGAGGAACTCAAGTGCACCAGCACTGAGTGCTGACAAATACATGCCATGCCAGGAATGCTTCATCCTGCTGCTCTCTCTCCTTCCCCATTTCCTCACTGGCAGCCCCACGAGACCGTACTAGAGCAAATGTGGATGGGCAGCAGGGCCAGGCTGTAGCAATCGTGGCATGTGATGGGGCAGAGACAAGCTGGTATCCTCCAGGGCAAGGCAAAGAGAGGAGAGGCCAGGGCTCACAGCACAGCAGAGAGGAGGGGGGAGTTTGCAAGAGGGACAGGGCAGAGTATTAAAAATATGATCTTGATCTACAACAACGTAGACTTGAAACCAATTAACAAAAACAGAGCATTCCCTTTGGCCAAGAGAATTACCCCAATTCTAAAAATACCACATTATTTTTCCCTATCCTTTTTTCATTCCCACTGTGACTAAGAGCACACCAGCTGTACCCGAGGAGCTCCGGGAATTCCCCACTCAGTAACCCAAGGCAGTGATGGGAAGCACAAGGAGGGACACGGAGGGCAGACGGTCGGGGCCAAAACCTGCACTCGGAACAGGAGAGACAGAGGGACAGCCCCCCACCAGGGACAGGGTGAACACTGCAATCCACCACTACAGGGATACTTGGTTCACTTTCATTTCCACAATGGCATCAGTAAAAAGACAAGGATATTCTTTAGGAAAAACGCAGCAACTTGAGGGGCATTCTGCCTTCTTAGCAGCATGACAGTACTCAAAACATTTAATCTAGGCTATCTTGAACAAGCCGTGGTCAATGAGATTTGGTTTCTCAGATATTGCCTGTGTCTGACCAGTTAGATATGCTTTTGCCAACAAGATTTAGCTCCTGCTATATTTGAACCATCTTTAATCCCATGAAGGCTAAAGAAAAATGTCTCAGATTTAGCTCTGTGCACTTATGAATAACTCAAATACTACAGTTAAATTTACAACATAGTTCCCTTAGCTGTTTAGAAGACAATTGTTTTCTTTCCTTTCCCCTTAAGTTCCAGTATGTAAAATATCAGAAGAATTTAGATTAAAAAAAAAAAAGGACATGTTATTTTTAAAGTTGTTCTTGAGAAAATTTCCACATAAAAAACCCATGGCATTTCTCCACTGGTTTGAGAACAATTTTCACATGTTGGCATCATCCTTGAGTGGCTGCCACAACTCTGGTATCATAAAGCAACACGTATTTTCTCTTAGCTTATCAAAACACATTTTATTTAACTGCTAAATTTGGTCTGATCCAAGTTTTTCTTCTTACTTCACAACAAACAGGAAAACGCAGATGCCACACTCTGATCCAAACATGCATCCTACCAGGGGAATGGGGCACGGAAGCCAGATCAGCCCTAAGAGTATGACTGCCCAGGATCACATCGCTGCACTCACAGCTCAGTCACAGAGTTCACACTGAAATGGTCACATTGCTCACTCCTGTTCTACAAGTCCTGTCTAGGTAGCACTGAAAAACAAATTGTTTGGCCCCTTCTGTTCTGACGCTGGAACGTTGTGTCAATATACTTTGGCATATATTAAAAAAAATCCCTGTAATATACCATAGACTGTGACATTTCCACTTCAGATCTATCATTTACATGTGAAGCACGAATTTCCAAAGAACCCAGTAAAGCTGTAAGAAAGACTACATTTTGCCGAAGCTCTCAGACACCCACTCCATTCAGTCACACCAGCTGGAGAGGTAAGTGTCAAGATACAGCTTTATTCTTTAAAATGAATGTGGAGGTGAAACTCCACAGCCTCCTCCACAGCAATCATTTTTTAAAGTAAAACCACAACGATATGTGCTCCTGATTCTTCTATGTCAGCAGCATTTCTCAGAAACCTTTTTGCAAATCTGGATATCTTAAAATCATATCTAAGTTATTTTGCAATCTACGCAATTGTCCCTGCACTTCCCAGTCCAGCTGACAGGCGTCCTAAACATGACATCCATTGGAAGATCTTTTGCTCCTAGAGGTAGAGGAGTCCTTAGCTACCCTCTGTCTAGCACATGAGGCACAGATGGCCCCCGAGAGACGCTTCAGCCCCTTCTGAAAGACACTGTTGGAGAGACTGTAAATGACACAGTTGCAGAAACTGTTGCTAATGGCAAGCCAAGTGGTCAAGAAGGATGCGACACGGTTACTATAGACATTGGAGCTCTCCAGCAGGAAATAGATGATGTAGGGCAACCACAGGATGTAGAAGACACTGGTGATGCGGAAGAGGACCATGGCATAGCGCTTGTCCGGGCAGGGCTGGGCCTCCCCAGCCTCCCCGTCCTGGGAGCTGAAGCGCACCCGCCGCTCGTTGATCTCCTTGGTGTGCTGCTGGCAGATGCGGAAGATGTTGAAGTAGGTGAAGCAGACGATGAAAGCGGCCGGGGCATAGAGCATCACCACAATGAAGAGGGTGAAATAGGGATCGGTGTTCCACGAGTTGGCGCACCACTGGAACACATCCCCGTGATATCCAGGCTTTCCCCAGTGAAAGGAGGGTAAGAAGACCAGGCAGGAGTAGAGCCAAATGGTCAATATGCAGATTCGCAGCCTCCACGGGGTAACCAGCGTGTTGTAGGTCAGCGGCTTCGTGATGGCAATGTATCTGTCAATGCTGATGCAGGCCAGGGAGGCCATGGAGACGCTCTTCAGCACTGATACCACATAACCAAAGATTTGGCAAACCAAGGACTCACTTAAAACAATAGGATAGTGCAGCAGAGACAAAGAAGGCACCAGACAGCTCACACCCACCAGGAGGTCAGCATATGCCATAGTCTGGATGAAGTAGCTGGTGGTGTGGTGGTTCAGCAGAGGTGCACAGTGAAAGACAAATATCACAATAATGTTGCCCGAAATAATCAGCACCATGAGGAACACAATAATAACCACTTCCAAGAGGCAAAAATTGATGGTCTCCAAATAGCTAATGGCCAGGAGACAGAAGGGCCGGCCACTCTGGTTGCCAACCAAAGAGGAGTTCATCTTGAGCACTGCAGTGATCTCTACTTCATGCTCCTGCCTGCTGCCTGCAGCCACTCCAGGCAGCTGCTGTCATTGCGGCTGGTGCTCTGTGTGCAGCAATGTCAAAACCGGAGCTCCGGTCCCCAGGGCTGCTCCAGATGCTGCTGCTGTGCATTGTCTGCAGCACAATTCCCCTTTAAATCCGGCTCCCCGCCGCTGCCGGTGCACCGGGACCCAGCGGCAGGCATGTCAGCAACTTCCCCGGAACACGGGAGAGGGCTGATACTGATGCCCTCCTGGGTGGGCTGAAGCGCCGAGGAGGGATGAGGGGCTGGGGGAAGAGGGAGAGGAACATCCACCGAGTCAGGACGAGAGTCCTCCCAAAGGCTGACAGAGAGAAGGGGAAAGTGTTTTACAGAACCGCCTCTCCCCCGCGCTGCCACCTCCGCCGCTCCCCTCCTTCCCCACGCCCTGCTCAGCGCTCCCCGCCGGCCTCGGCTCCAGCCCCGCTCCCTCCCCACGCCCCGCCGGCGGCAGCGGGAGGCGATGCCGCCTTTCCGAGCCCCGGCAGCCGGGCGGGGGGATGCGCGGCAGGGAGGGCGGGGGTCCAGCCCTTCTCCGCTGGCTCCATTTTGCACGGCGCTTTTGTTCGCCGCCTCTCCCG
>JACBWW010000035.1:7017776-7048603 GCA_020086605.1 Lanius collurio | reverse complement strand
CGGGGGCGGCCGCGGCGGGGACCCGGCGGGGAGCGGGGCCGCAGCCCCGGCCCCCATCCGCCCGCCCAAGCGCGCAGAGAGCCGGGCAGCGCCGGCCGCAGCCTCGGGAAGGCGGGTCCGCACTCCGGGGGCGCTCGGCGAGGCGGTTCCACGGGCGGCCGGTGGCGGTGGGAGCCTCACCCGGCGCGACCCCGCCGCCCCCGGCAGCACACGCGGGTCCCAGCCCTGCCCGTCCCCGCGCCGCCGGTGCCGCAGGGACACACACCCAGCGCGCAGCCCGCTCCTCCTCCTGCACCCCGGCACGGCGAGCGCCAACCGTCCATCACCGCCCTGAATGCACGCGGTTCGTCGTCACTTAAAGGCTTTTCCATCCCAGCCCTTTTGGGGAAATACCTAGTCTGGAATGAACGTGGCTTTCCTAGGTATTGTGTGTGTTGTTTAGGAGACATCGAAACCAAGGGCAAAGCTGAGAATCGTCCCACCATTAATCCAGATGATGCTCCAAGTAGGCAGGCACCTCCCTCCACAGATACACATACACAGAACGCAAAGGCATCGCTGTCCCTGACGGTCCCTGGGACATCCGACACCAGAAGAGAAAACCCAGCGACATTCCAGCCAGCAAAACCGCGAGAGATTCACAGCACAGCACTGGAACTTGTATTCACACCCTAAGTTAATACCACCTCGCTATTTAACCAGAAAAACTTCTTTGAAGGCAGAGAGGCATAAAAGGTACAGCTCTTGTTTATTGTTTGTCAAGAGCTTCAACTGACTGGAAAGCACATTCCCAAGGAATGTGGGAGCTCATTCTCTGACCCCGACACCAGACTGCTCCACTGCCACCGCTACAGGAATTTGTACTTGAATGGATCAAACCAGTAAAAAACTAGAGTGAAGCTCTTCAGCAATCAAAATCATTTAGTCAGACATGAAAGCGTGCAGCTGGCATCCTTACAAGCCTGAGTCCACACACTGAATTCAACCAATACCAACAAACGCAAGGTTTTGGTTAACCTAAGCTAAACATCGGCCATTCTGCAGAATACCTAATGGGAAATTAATTGAGGCCAAAGGGGTGAATGTCAAAGCAATCAAGATGCAACTCTCAGGTTTTTACCTAACCAGTAAGCAGAAAAAACATTTCCTGATATACACTTGTGTTGGACAACAGCATGACTTGGCAGATTTTTACTTAGTCTTGTACAAATGTTTGAAAACAAAAATTTGGGGGTTCTGCACTGTGTTTAACCCAGAAAAGATCCCTTTACTATTGTCCATCTTTTTTTTTTTTACAATTTATGGTGTTTCTACTCATGACAACTGAAGTACTATAACTGTAGCTAGGAAACATAAACTTTGAATTAAATTTAGGCCAGGGTATTGTGGATTTACAAAAAACAAGCTATGATTGAATTACTGCTGGAGAAATGATCTCCTATCTTTCCAAAGCAGAGAATGATTTACATACCGATTGATTCAAATAGTATTTCTGGATCCCTGGGCACAAATAGACCCATTATAAACATCCCCAAGGAAACAACATACATTAAACTTTCTATCTAAGATACATAAAAAACGAGGTAGCAATAGAAATACTGAACCCAACCAAAACAACATCTGGTTGCTGAAATTTTTAAACAGAAGATGCACCATGAAATCAAAAACTCCCAGTGTTCAGGTTTTTATGAAAAGCTGAATGCCCACAGAGCTGAGGTGTTTCTGTAGAAGAGCCACGTCTGTTTTTTCCTTTAACTGACATTCTATTGTTCCTTGGAAGCTGAGAGCAATGACTCCACTCAGTGCCCTTGCCAACTTACTCCTGCTTGCTTCAAACACCCAAACCAGCAATAGCTCCACCTGCTCCTCCTGCCCCTACCCCAGAAGCCAGTCCAAAGTGGCCCAAGGGTGCACACTGCACCCAGAAGGTAACTGGGGTACAGTGCCTGCTCTGCCAGCTCTCTGGTCAGAGGCACCACCAGCCCACCACGAGAACCACTCCTAAAGACACCAAATCGTGTGGCTGAGGTCCGTGAGACTGGAAATACTGCTGGGGTATGGAGACTTCTCCCACTCTACACCATGGCAGAGCACCACCTCATCTAAGGCAATGAAAAGTACTCAAGAAATTATTCAAACTTACAATGGAAACTCTTGGGAAAACTACTGCTTGTAAAAGATAATTAAACTTTTGTCACCATGTGATCAAAACTAATCAAACAAGGGATCTCCAAGTTCAGGCACACTGAGAAGGCTACATCATCTCACACTGTGATGCACAGATGCCTGGTAGGTTCCATTTCAGTTGATTGTACAGTCATGGCCCTCTGTACTCCTGAAAATTCAATGTATTCTTTTTAATTTATAGGAACATATGGAAATAGGATTGTGATACAAGTGGAAAATAAGTGTTAACCACCCACAGCTAAGGTTCTGTCACATTTTATGCTACCGATGACAACACATTCAGTCAAATAACGGTAGTGACATTTTAATCTATTTCTTCATTAAAAACTAGCATCATTTGCACCAAGACAGACAAGTATATTTGGTAGAACATCTGTGTTCTATAATCCTCATCTCATGGAGACAAAAAGGTGGGAAGATGAGAAAGTGGGTAGCAGGAGTCCTGCTATAACAGAGACTGGAAGAAATTAATCTCTTACCAGGCCTGGGATTTCTCCCAGAAATGGTGACCCTGGGGTAACATTCCAGGATACTCCTCCTGACACCAGACTATTATTTTTTATTTTATTTGTGCCACAAGATGTCCCTCTCACGTTGTAATTTTCTTAATATAGTGTATTTATCTGGTACAACAGTTCATGGTTTTTTCCTTTCAACATTACTTCCTCCCACACAGACCTATATCCAAAAGCTTTTTATTTTCTCCTCAATATTGTAAATGTCAGGTTTTTAATGTTGCTATTATGGAGAACTTCTCCACCGAGAGATTCAATAGTTGTGTTAATCCTTTCTAAAATTTGTCTGAGAAGTGGCTGTTGTCTCTTTTGCTTTGTATCGTGATTATTTATCTTTTTTAGCCCGCTTTATGCATTTTCTACTCAACACCTATGCCTGTGAAGAACATGCAGTATTTTTCCTGCAGGTGTCTGTTAATACCTGGAGTGAGTCCTCATGTGTCTTCTGCTACCTTCCAGTGGCTGGAAGCCTGAAGATTAACAGCCATAACTGTGATTGCCAAAGTGCTACCAGCACCAGATGCCTCTCCCAGGGATTGTCTAGATCGTTTTACCTAGAGCTTGCTTTCTGTCCCCAGTAGGGACATGACCTTAATTCACTGGGCTGGCTTTCATCCACACTCCCCACCACCAGCATGGCAATCTGGAGTTGCTAAAAGCTTTATTATTGCACACAGATGGCGTGCAAATTCTCAAAAGTAATTTGTGGAAGCACCACGATGGTGAAACTTCAACCTTCCTGCAATAACAAAAGCACAGAGGACAAAACCCAAGCCAGGGTGTGGTAAAGAAAACTGGAGCAAATAATTAATAAATGCTGTCATGATGACTAGAACACAACAAGCACACCTTGAAACACATTTTCAATGCCATTTTTAAGTCACAATCAAGAAGAGAGCTAGACACAGTTCTCCTGCATGGTAGAGCACAACAGGAGGCATTTCCTTCCCAATCCTTCAGTAGCCACAACTCAATAGTAAACAAAAAACTGTCCTTGCAGCAGTTAATTTGCAAAGGAAAGCAAAAACCAGAGAATCCCTGAGCCTGCCCAGAAAGTGACCACCAGAAGAAATCCTGGGGCACTGCATCTAACATCCTGTGCACAAGGGAAAAAAAAAAAAAGCCCTGAAACAGGCCAGAAGGTTTTGAAGCAGCTGTCAACACAGATCCTTATTAATTTGGGACTGTGCTGCCACACGGGGTTGTGAAAAGCCTGGCAGAAATCAAATGCAGCTAAAGGAATAGAGGTCAACATGAAGAGAGAAAGGGGACTGCATTATGAGCACTCACACGGGTTTCCTGCATCTCCTGGCTCACATTCCAGGGTACAGGTTTTACATGGACTCCTTGTGCTTCTGCACTACCCCACAGCAGTTATTCTCACATAAGCCACCTTCAAGGCATGGTAATGCACATAACTGTAGGCTTGCCAGAGAAGAATTGGCATTAGTGACATGCAAAACATGGTAAAGTATTATGAAGATGGTAAAGCAAGGTAATATAATAGACCCTTGTCTTCGTATAATTAACAATTTTTTTCCCAGGAACATTTACTCCTATGCATTCCTGCATTCTGACTGTAACCGAGCTGCTATTTTAAGAGTAGTAAGAATTAGTCACATTAGAACTCCAAAATTATCAAATTTCATGCCTAAGAAAGGCATGAAAACAAAAATTTAAGGCCAGACTGCAGCCCAGCATTATTATACTCTTGGCATAGACTATACACAAAGGGTCTGCAATGCTGCACATTGCTGCACCTTGAATTCATGCTCTCCTCAGCCTCCCAAACAACCCTTGCATTTTCTGCCTGTTCTCCTCTTTAGTACCTCCACATAGCCACTGAGAGATAACCTCATTTAAAACCTTACACTTCTTCCATTGCCTGCAGACTGAAGAAATCCCAATTCCCCTGGGAACCAAGCACACCCTCCTGTTCTCAAACACCAACCTCTGTCCCTTCTGCAGACACAGTCCCAGCCTGTTTCCATATTTAAGTCACAACAAAACAAACAACCATGGCACTGGGCTAATATGGCACTTCCAGATGAGGGAAACTTCATTTTCATTTGCTTGAGCTGGCTATGGCAGCATGCTAGTGGATATGCTACAGACCTCATGGGACTACAGCAGGGCCTGAAAATGGTCAATCAGGACCCATTCTCTTTAATTACTTAATTAGTTTCCATGCTGAATGACCACTGCAGGTATAGCCAGTGCTTTTGCTGCAGAACAGTGCTGGACCAGCCTACTCTCCCCCTTGTACTGGGACTCCAGAGAAGCTTGCAACACATGAGATGCAGGTTACTTTCTTTGTCTCAGCCAAATGAAAATGAGTGGAAAGGTTTCACAGGTTTAAAAATGAAATGTTACACTATCCCCTTCCAGCTGACAAAGATAGTAGCAGAACGTGTCACCAACTGTGCCACAAAGACACCATCTTTTGCATTCTGATACCAAAACACTGAAACAGAGAAACAAGTGAGGCTGACAACTACTCACCAGGCAATTAAAATAACACAACAGGATAGCTGTGATCACTCCTTGCCAGAGCACTCAACCTCCACATTACTTATATGATTTATTCACCATAAAATCCAAGTTACAGCTCTACAATGCATAAAGCAACATTAAGGAATTCATATCAAGATTTTTCTGTATTCACTAAGTACATGAAAATACTTATAGCAGAACATTTTTAGCTGATCTAACATGATTCATTCACATCACGTAGGATCCTTCCTGCATGATTCCAGAAGAAACTGAGTTTAATTTCAGAAGCCCTCCTGCCCTCAGAATAAGGTCTTTAATTGCTCCTTGTGAATCTGTGCCATCAGAATATAGATACACAAAGGCAATTATTCACTTGTTTTGCTTTTTAAGTGGTGAATAATTAATTTCTGTTATATTTGTACTAATGCTGCATCATTAATAATTTCTAGCCAGTCCTTCTAGACTTGCATGTTTGATGAAAGCAATAAAATCCAATGTAGCTATACAGATAATGGTCAAATCCATATTAACACATCTGTTTTCTGGATATGAAAGTGACATTTCATTTTGTGACCCATTTGTTACTCAAACTTTGAGAACCACTGAATGATATCTGTATATACAATTCTTATATCCTTTTCCTACCTTACTGAGATCAGCATTCAAGATGAAAAGTCACAAAACTGCTGTCTAGTGCAAAAACATCCACATTGTTCTGTTTTCTCGCTATCAAAAAAGGCTGCAGTTTCTACTAGTGTTGGATTTTTATCATAAACACTGAGACAATACAACAAAATTCAGCCTCCATTCCAAAAAGCCAAACAAGCAAAGAAAATTAATCTGTCCATTATGAAAGCAATTAATAGGAAGCTTATTTTTTACAAACTAACTCAGATCTCGTCTGAGTGAAACAAGACTATTAAAAAAAAGCAGTGTAATGCCACCAGCAGCTCTCTGTTGGGGTTTTTGTTGGAGGATTGAACATTGTCACTCACTGATACCCTCAGGTGCGCCCACGGGCCCCTCAGGCAGCAGGGCATACACTGGAAGCTGCTGCACCTCCATTCTTTCAGAAATGAGGGAGAAAGAGCTGAAAAAAGCCGTGGTACCTTTGTGATGAGGATCCTGTACTTCTCCACGAGGTGGTCGTTGTTGTGACACCCTGCCAGCAGCTGCCACACCTCCCCCCGCAGCGCCTCGGGGACCCCGCTCCGCACCAGCGCCGACAGCGTCTTGGGCCGCACGCTCAGGTTCAGGTGCCTGCAGAGGGGAGGGCACAGCTACTGCACCGGCAAACACCCGGCACAACACCCGGGGACACCCCACACGGCACACACACCCGGCACAAACACCCGGGGACACCCCACACGGCACAAACACCCCCGGCACAACACCCGGGGACACCTCACCCGGCACAAACACCCGGGGACACCTCACACAGCACAAACACCCGGGGACACCCCACACGGCACAAACATCCGGGGACACCTCACACGGCACAGCTGCAAGGCAGCCCAGAGGTCCAAGTGAAATTCAAGGCATGAAAAATAAATTAAATTTGGAGAACTACTTCCCGAATTATTATCTTGATTCCCATTGAATTTATATATATATAATATATAAATATATATATATTTAATTTAAAAACATTCAACAAACCAAAACACTCCATCAAATACTAGAGGACAGAGGTCACAATGTGGAAATTCCAAGTTCAAACTGCCCCAAAATGAGCGGTTTGCAGAAGCCTCCACTGCTCAGCTGCCCACAGCCCAGCAGGCAGGTGACCTTCTCAGGGAGGGAGGGAGGGACAGTCAGACAGAGCTCTAAAATCCCCTCTCATGGTTATCTAACTACAGCCCTGCATTGGAGCAGCCTCCACTGCACCAGCCAGCCCCAACTGAGCAGCTCCTTCCAGCGAGACCACTGACAGCTCATAAATTACAGCACTGCAAGTTGTAAAACCTAAACCTACATATAATTTATGCACTTACAGCAAGTTAACCTGAACAGCTCATTTGTGGCTCGCATATAAAAAACCCCAAAAGAAACACAGGCCTTAAATCATAGAAATTACCATTTTTCTGCAGTTACTAAAAAACAAACTTCTGGATTTAAATGATCAACAGAAGTGACAGACAAAGCCAGACAAAAAAATGAACTTGTGTCACATCAATCACATTAAGTTCTTAATAAACTGGCATTTATTAATGTTTGTAACACTCTAACAGATATGTGGATGGTAATTTTACACAGACTGGGACTCCCTATTGCCTTTCTCCAGTCTACAGTGTTCTGACACAATAACCTAGAGACTAACAATGCAGACATTTAAATCAGTATTTACTGCACAGAACCCAGGACCATCATGTCCTCCTTCACTGAGCTTTCTCTAAAAGAAATAACCTAAATAAAATTTATATAATAGTTACATTTATATCAATACATAGTCATACCTTCAGACATTTATTTATAGAGCATTTATTATGCTTTTATAATATGTAAGTATATTTATATAAAATACTTCTTATATACAAAATAGTCAACATTTTTGTAGAGGCCTATAAAACTGCTTTGTCTTAATCTCAGATCAGAGAAAGTACAACAGCAGTTCCAGTGAAAACAGTCATTGGAAGGCTGTAGAATAAAAGCTACACACTACTGGGTTCTTCCAAACTATTTTTGAAATGAGAAAATTGTGTGACTCAGCAGTTATGAAACATCAGCCAAATATTCTTTGGTATCATGAAATACCAAATATTTAATTACTACACAAATCTAATTACACAATTCTAAAAAGCTAGCATGAAACTACCTGAAGTCTGATTTCTATGATTTTCAATCCTCTTATGTTAAAAGCTGGAGGATCATTGCTTCCAAATACACGTTTTTAGTTAAGAAGGAAAGCCCTTTAACACATATTAAAGTTGCTGCCAGCATTAGCACAGAAGCATTTCATATCCTCTTAGAGCTGCCAAAACATTTCCAATGGGAGTCAGGTGGCTTAATTATCTCTGAGCCCTTGGAAGAATTACAAAAAAATTCAAGTTGAAAGAAACTTTCTCACAGCAGCAGATGCACAGAGCTCATCTGGGAAAGCTATTTCTCCAAATCTAGGAGAGGGAAAAGGGATCATGCAGCATTTTACCACAGCCTTCCCCTCTTACAAAGGTTTCCATTTAGTGCAAAACCAAATTGGAAGGAAAACTACTTATTCAAATAAGCAGCAACTGCAGAAAATACTAAGTAATTATGATCTTAATTTAATGAGATTCCTGGCTAAGTGGTCACATCAATGCTTTTTCTCAACTAAGCTGCATGACTGAGTCCAGTCTCTGCTGTCCTACTCCTTAGACCCAATCCCCACTCACCTTTCTTGCTGTACAGCCCCTGCCCTGCTCTCACTGACTTTAGGAAGCAAAAGGCCATAACTAAAGCCAGAGTCAAAACAAAACCTGTTTGTGTACCACTTTGTGGGGAAAAAATAAACCCTAACAAAACCCCTGTCCTGGGGTCCTACAACCCCTGAATTCTGCAACAATCAGCATCACTTTAGAACTGCTCAGGCTACTTCAAGATGAATAAAAGATCCTGCATCAAAGGAGGATGGTGTTGCATTAGCAACTGGACTGTCAAGAAACATTCTTCTTGTACACTGACATTTTCCAGAGAAAAAACAGCAGAGCTCATGTACTTCCTTCTTGGCAGGCTCTGAAGCCTTCCTTCAGATAAGGGAGGAAAAACATCTTCTCCATCCAAGTCCCAATCTCCCATATTCTTAAGCTACAGTCACTAAGATATGACAGCTGCAGGAAAAATTGGCAGTGAACCCAGTCAGAATTACAAAGAGGAATGAAAGTAATCGGTACAAAATAAAGACAAAGCAAGAGCTTGCATTTTCTTTATACTACTTAGTTTAGGTTTTCCTTTAACAAAATCCCAAGGAACCTGAAGATAAGTAGAATACTCATTTTAAGACAGAAACAACTAAAGACACAACATAAGTGAATTTCTATACATTAAGCATGCACTCAAAAATTAAAATATTTAGAACATCCTCTAAAGAAATCAGAAAATATCAAGCCAGAGAATAAGGGGTGTTGTGGGGATGGATAGAGGACTAAATTCATACTAATCCTTTGGCCTCTGGAAATAAAAACTCCAAGCAGAAGGAGCAAACAGAAGGAGAATATTCAGAATTTTAAGTTTCAGAATGTGATTTTGCTACTTACCACTTGGACAGCAGCTCTCCCCACGTCTCAAGTATTTTTTCTGCACACTCTTTGGAAACATCTCCAGAACCACTTAAGAGTGGTTCATCATTGTCTGCCAAGAGAACAGAAGAGACACTTCAGCCAAGGCCACATGGAAGGCCAGCAGGAAAAGTGGAAAAACAGAAACCCGAGTTATCCCAATTTCAGCTTGGAGCTGGAAGGTCAGATGTTTCTATACTCAGAAATTGTCATGGTCTGGTTTAAAAGAGTTTTTTAAAAGCAGGAAAAACGTCCTTGAAAATGCATTAAGTTTCAAGCTGGGCAGGTCCTGGTACAATTTCATGTCTCACAGATGTCTGACTCTCCTCTGCACTAAAACACTGCCTGCTGACACTTCCAAATAACACCAGCTTCTCCTTTCTGCTCTCAAATCTGTTCACAGATGCTCAGGAAGGGGCAGAAGCCACATGATGACCCCCAGTTTTTAGGAGCCCTTTTTCACATTGTCCCAAATACACCACACAGGAGGCCTGGGCTAAGGCAAGCAGGGACACTGAAGTGCCAAACAAGGCTGACTGGGAATGCTGGGAATGCTGGGACACTGATACTGAACCTTGCAGTATTCCAGCGAGAAAGAACCCATCAGTGGGCAGATTCTGACTGGAAAGGATCCTGTATCTTTTATAACCATGTTATCCACCAACTGCCCTTTCTCCAAGTCCACAAAGCACAGGAGCTTCTCACCTTCCTCTTCATCATCCTCTGGAGGAGACGGGATCATGGAGCCTTGGGAGCCCGACTGGGGCAGGCGCAGAGAGGGGCTGGCTGTGGTTTTCCTTCTCTCCCTCTCTGACTCACTCTCCAGGCACACAACCTCATACAACGTGTCCGAGTTGTTCTTCCTGTCCTTTTGCTTTATCTAGGAAAGGAGTTTCATTTTACTGAGGAAGATACACAAATGCCAGATCACTCCCTAAGGCTCTGCCTTCTCCTGGAGTAGGAGAGCTGAGGAACAACCTCCACCCCATTCTAACAGTGAGCAATGTTCACACCTGGAACACACTTCAGGCTGTCAGTGCTTCTGAGGCCCTGAAATGCGCTGGGAGCTGCACCCAAAGGCACAAAGTGTCACAGGCAGAAGTGTCATTTGGATCTGCCATCCATAGGGAGCTCATCTTTCCAACCATAAACAGACTGGACACAAATGCACTGATTTTTAAATCTATAAATGCATCTGTGGCCTAAGAGATGAAGGCTCTTCAGTATGAAGCAACGCTGCCTTTATTTAAACAGTAGAGGAAAAGTAAAAGCAAAACCTTTAAAATTATGTCAAATTACTCTTCAAACAGAACTTCTAAAAAGAGTAAAAAAAAAAGTTTTGGGGGATACTGATGGTGGCAAAAGTAGTCTTAAAAATGTTGTTCACATTTATTTGAACAAGATGAGATGAGCTTTAAGGTCCCTTCCAAACCAAACCAGTCTGGGATTCCATGATTTTCCCATGGCAATGGTCTTCAGCAAAGCTTCCAATGCTGTGTATATGCTACTGCAGGAACACAAATTGCTGAGTCCCAAAGTCTATGCTGTGGCCCTGTTTCTCCATAATTTTTAATGCTTTGGTACCTTCCTTTCCTTTAAAGAAGGATTTTTCTTGGTAAAGTGGTTCTAAAATCTTAAGGACTTAGAAATTTTTTCCTAACTGAATAAAAATAGAGAGTAGAAAAGAGAAGGTGAAGAAAAGAGGGGAATAAGATTTATAATTATACTCCACACTAAGCTCCCAGTGCTCAGTTTTATCCTTTGGAGCATTAAAAATGAAGAGAAATGCATCAAAACTAAAAATTACTAAATCACTAAATGTAATCAGAGCAAATAAAATCCCTCTGCTTTCACCATATCCAAATAAAGAAACACTGCCAAAGTAAGATAAGCCAGTTCTACACAGCTGTATTTTTAATAGGCTAATCATGACTCCACAGAAACAGGTTTCCCTTCCAGGCTTATCAGGCAGTACATTCTATATTTGTTGCTTCCACTACAAGTTTTGATAATCTTCCATTAGTAAACACTGCAAGTTGAATAACCTGACAGTGTCTGTGGAAAAAGAGAATTGGCCAAGATAAGTCACAATGCTTGTGAGTTTGTTAAGACAAAAGATACAGAATTAGCTCAGCAAGATAAACTTCCTTTAAACTGCCATACAGAAAAGGCACCTTTTGGAGGCTGCAGGATATTTATAGCCCAAAAGCCTCTACTGTTCCACATCTCCGTGTTCCACCTCAAAAATATTCTAAATAAAAAGGCTGAGCTCATCCACGAAGAATTTTTCCACCTTACATTTTGAAGGAAAGGGGTTTTTTTTACATAGAAAAAGAATCCTTGGTGAACTTCATCTTTGTTACTACCCAGATGCCATTCTCTGTTAGCACTTAAAGACAAGTGTAAAAAAGAACGAAGAAAGGCCTCTTGCTTAACTCAAAACCTCTTCAAATAAGAACACTTATCAAGCAATCAGGACTCCAACACTGCTTTCTTTTTGGGCTGCACCCAGAATTACTAAGCCTTGAGAGAACACGTACATCCACACTGTTATTTGCTTCTATACATTTCTTTAAACAGGACTTTAATTTCAGAACAATAATATGTAGAGCAGAAGAACAGCACCTACTTCAAGTACATGAACTCTTTAGTGACTTGGACCTTCAACTTATCAGCCTTATTTTGAGAACAAGTTATTGCCTTGTACTGTTATTATGAATAATCTGGACAGAAATAATCCTTCCATTTTTAGTAGATGGGTAAAAAAGTAAGTTGGAAAAAACAGTAAAAATTTTTAACAAGTTCTAGGGATTTTTTTGTGGTTGCTTGGATTTTTTTTCCCCCAGGGCAAATTGGGGGTATGTGTGAAATCTGTTTCCAACCATGCAGAAGGGGAAAACAGACTTCGACAAAAAATAATTTCCTTTGGAATTTCATATGGATGTTTGCTCATCTCAAAAAAATTTTAAAGAAATGTTAAATTTGTATGATAAAATAAGTTTAGTGATACATCAGATACCATGTCACGAAGACTACAGTAAGGAGTTTTTTTTCCCTCTTAACCCTTAATTTTACACAATTATCCCTCTATCCCCTTATAGCAGCAAGTCTCAGCTTGCAGATAAATCCTCTGTTCCCTCTCTTGCTGTGGTTTGGCTGGAAAATCCATAAGCCTCTCTGTAACTTCGCAGACTCATCAAAGCTATCAAAAAAGCTATTTCAGACTCTTTATGGGAACTGCAGATAGCCAGCAACAATCAGCATATTAAAGGGCAGCTCTTCTAAAAGTGAAGTGCACTTATTTTACCTCTTTGATTCAGGAGAAAAATGCTGCATTATGAACATTATATTAGTAAAGGTTTTAGCAATCATAGGGAGAAACAGCCTATTAATCGTCAATTTTATTCCTTTATTTTTAACACATTACCTGTTTCAATTTTAAGAAAAAATTTTCAGTTGAGCTCCGTTTGCTGAAGGGCCAGAACAACCTCTCATTAGGCGAGCAAACTCTGACTTTTGTCTCCAGAATGAACCGAACGGGTTCCTGCACCTCAGTTATCACCAAATCCACAGCAGTGGTCATGAACAACACTTTATCTAGAGAGAGAAAATGAAGCCATAGTATGAAGAGAATTATTTCAAATAAAATATTCCCTAACCCCTTTCCTAGTAACATGGAAGAAAAAATTAAACTTTCCTTTTCAGAATCGATTTTCCCCCTAATTTAACATCTCAAAACCCTAGAATCTCAAAATAGGAAAGTCAGATCACTATGCACTAGCCACTAGAGAGAAAGGAAACTGCAGCCTTCAAGCCAGGAAAAAGATCTTGTTAAAGAGAATAAAAATTCTGCTTTTTCAAATCCCACTGAAATGTATCCAAAACCTTCATTAAACGTTATAGAGGATCTCTGCACTTCACTGCACAGTGCAGATCTCTTGCCACCCAGTTTAATTACACTTCAATTCTTTTTTGGTTTTAGAAATTACTTAACTGTTTAATACCATGATATTAAAGGCATTTAAGACCATCTCAGCTGTGACATTCCAAAAATTTGACTACACACTCTGATGCTCCACAAGAAGGCAACAGGGCTCAGTGACCTATGAGATCTCTTTGGCAGGGAATGATAAACTGTGTCCTTGAGGCAGGATGGCATTCACTCCAGCAGCAGGCTGTGCCCAGCAGCTGACTTCTATGACTTTGTCCAGTCAGTTCCCATTAACTTCCCAACCTCTGGCACACAACAGTGACAAGAGATTGAAGAGATGATAATTCAGCTGACATCTTAAAAGAAGTAATGACAGATCTCTTTCAGGACTTGAGAGAGCAATGCAATATCAGCTATTTTTGGACAACAATTGAGAGTGGTTTATTTTCATTTACACAGGTATAGGAATCCTTCTGTTTTAATTAAAAACTTGGGTTTGGAAATATCTGAACTGACCACAAGACAAGAGCAAAGCAAATACTTGCTAAAGTCATTTAGTGCAATTCTCAGTGGGATTCTTAAAAAGCTCCAGCACCTGCATCCTGTCCCACATCTGCAGAGCCTCCTACCAGGACACAGCTCCTACAAGGTATTACTGAACACAGTTTGCTTTCAGTTGTCTTTTTTTTTTTTTTAAATTTTATGTGGCATTTAGCACCCTACTTTCTGAAAATATATCCCATCCCGTGAAATGTCTTTTTGTGGGATTCATCTGAAAAGAAAAGGGAATTGATCCAATTCCCACTCTGGAAGTAATTTCCCTACCTAGGAAAAACCCCTGGCAACACTCATACCTTTTGGTGTTTCTTCATTTACAAACTGGAAGTGTGGAGACTTTTGATTCCAGCTCCCAGTGATCACATAGGATTTCCCATCAGAACTTTTACCCATGGACTCCTGGAAACAAGGTAAGTTTATACATTTTTATTTCAAATAAAGAAACCTCTACATTATATGGTGCCATCCCCATAAAAGAGCTACTGCACTGGCAAGGGAAGAGCAAGTCCATGTGACAGAGTCTGTAGAGAGATCATCTCTGGAGGAAATAACAGAACTCCCCTGCAATCCTTGGTCTCCATGCTGATAACACAGAGAGGCCAATTAATACTAATTATTCTATTAGTACATGGTAATACCAATAGTTTTGGAGGTTGCCATTTGACAGCAACTTTCAGCTCACAGAGATGTAGGTGAGATCACAGCCAGTAACATGGTATTCAGCCATTAAGAACCATGTCAATATTTTATCTAATGTTGTCTGTCTTCCCAACAACCTTATTTTCTGGGCAATCCAAAGCCTGGTAAAAAGCAAAATTATTCATGTAGCATTAAACCTTTTTGAGTACTCACTATGTACTGCATGAATACTAGCAAATTTGTTGTCACTTCACACTTGTGAAGTCAAATGATCTCTACCATTACTTTACAGAGAGAAAACCAAATCATGAGAACAAAGCACTCAGTAGTTCTCAGTGTTAAATTTGAAGCCTCTCAGGCCTCAACTCTCACAGTGATAACTATGCTGTATAACTTTCCATGTTCAAAGCACAGTGCTTTAATATTCAGCATGTCTAAAAATAAGGTTCCATGTTTCTTATTTCAGCCTCTGAACGAGATCAGTCATGACTGACTGTAAAATTGGGCAAGTCCCTCCACCAAGCACCAGGTCACCTTCTAACTGAGCAGCACAGGCAGGGACTCAACTGGGCAGAGCCTCACCCTCAGCAGTGGAACCTGCAGCATCAATTCCCATCAACTACTGCAGAAGTGTCTTTTCTGTCTGTCCTGACATCATGCACAATCGGAATCAAAATTCTTTCTGAATTTTGGGAAGAAAGATCCTTACCAAATCCAAAAGGTGCATGTCGCCACTCCGAACGTCTTTCCCACGGCTCAGGAGAAGGCCAAAACATCTGCAAAGCCAGGCAAAAAAATTTAACTGCAAAAATTAGACATGCTCATAAACAAACCATTAACATTTCTTATCTAAGTATTTGCTGTCATACATCACAAACAGCCCATGAATCCTCTGACAAACATCAACAAACCTTGACATTTGAAAGCAGCATCAACCATGTCCAGCAAAACAATGTCAAGCCAACATCAAAAATGTAGAGCAAGATTCCAGAAGTATATTTACAATATGCTTTAACCAGCTTACAGCAGCCTGGAAACACTACCTTTATTTTAAAGAACAGTGTAATAAAGTCACTTCTAACAAGGGCTCCTTATACCACAGCAACACTTGGCGTGGAGTCTTCTGCCCTTCCTTTGGTGGCTTTTTTTTCTCTTTAGACATATTTGTATAGAATTTACCCTTCAGTAGAGACCAGGATCAGATGAAGCACAAGGACCTCTTTAATGATTTCATTTTGGCCTTTCCACAAGGACTTTTGGCCCACACAGGTATGTCCCACTTCACTCTCTGGTCTACCACACTCCAGAGAAGTGTGGCACTAAATCACACAAGTGGAGCACATCCACAGAACAATTACTAACCTGCTGCCTCAGAGGCAAAATACAAACATTAAACAGATAAAGAATCTTAAAAATTGATGAAATTACCTTTCAATAGCAAGTTCTTTATTCGTTGTCTGTTGCACATAAATCACTATCTTCTTATCAATCCCTTGGCGGAGTTTGAAGCACTGCCTATCCTTGTCTTTGGGAACTGCACTGTTATTCATCAGGAAAGGAAAAAAAAATCTCAGGGGATCATTTATCTGTATTCCTTGCATATACCAAACCCAGCATCAGACACTGGTGCAGTTCCTTACACCAAAGCACTCAAAACCTTTCTTCCTTGCATGCTGCAATCAGTAACATGAAAGAAATGGCAACAGATGTAGGTGAAAACCAAGGCCACAGTTTACAAAACAAAAACTGTGGGCTTACATTGTAGGGGTCAGTATTATGAGACTTCCAGCAGCATTTCACCAGTTTCTAAATACTGTTTCTCCATGTAATATCCAGTATGACCTATAAGCAACTGCATACTGCTTGCATCTCACAAGGGATGTGGCTGCTGGGGCACATGACACCAATGAGCCAAGGAGGGTACCAACCCTTAGACTATTTCCCTTCTTTTTTTTCATAGGAGAGGCCCTTCTAAATGCTGCAAAAAGAGGGGGAAAAACCTAAAACTACACTTCAGTGCCAATACACATACTGAAGTCTCAGCACCAATATTCCCAGCAGCACAGTCACAATGATGCACTTTTGGCTTTAGCAGCTGAGCACAACTTAAAAGGAATTGAAAAGGACTTAAAGACAATAGTAAAAAACAAAATAAAAAAGCACATCACAGGTAGCACCACGTTCAGTTCAACAACCAAGATTACATAGTCCAGAGGGTTATCAGTGTATTACTTTCCAAAATTATTTATGTCTGGGATTCATTTAAACTAGAAGAGGAAACTTTCAAGGAGGCAATTTAGGGACCACCTCAGCCTCACAGTCCCTATTCACTCACTGTCCAGCAGAGCCATATGCTGCACCTAAGATGACTCTCTACCTGAAATAACCTTTCCCATCATCTTCTTTGATTTCCAGGGACACGGAGAAGGTGAAGATGTCACTGTCTGGAGTCTGGGGGGTGGCAGTGGCTGAGAGCGGGGTCTGTTTGGCAGAGCGCCGGAAGGCAGTGGCAAAGCTGTACAGGATCCGGCTCACCTGCAGCCAGAGTGCACACACATCAGCTGAAACACACCTGGATTTTCACTAATTCACAACAAACTGTACGAAAATAAGCCAGTCTTAGCATTGAATGAACTGTTTTTCTGCACTTCTTAGGATAAACTGTTAACCATGCATTCTTATCCCATAACTGAGGTTTCTATAAATATTTTAACTTGGAGTAGAAAAAAGCCAAAATGGATGGATTACATTACTTCTAAAGTGCCTGAAATACTTCACTTTAATTTCAGTAATAACATTTACATGTACATAATTATCATTTGATAAAACATGTGCACTTACAGCCTCTTGGATTTCACATCGGAAGACATGAATCCTGAACAGTTCTGCATTGTAGTGGCTTTCAGTGAAAGCAAAGCAATCACTTTCGGGGGTCCCATCGTGCCCTCGTACACAGAAAAGGATTTTATAGATTGGATAATTTGCTATTTCTGTGTTTGTCTGAGGATCTAAAAGTCTGTTAAAATAGAGAGGGGGGGAAAAAAAAAAAGCAAGCTTGCACCTTTAGAAGAATTATTTCAGCCAGACATTAACTTGCAAGCTTTAACAATTTCATTCCTACTGAAGAAAGTATACCATAAAATCTAGCTCCTGACTGTCATTTACTGCAAAGCTTGACCACAATAACGATTGTTTAAATTCAACAGCGCAAAAATGTACAATGCCACTGACATTTTCAACAGTAAATTCCCCATGGTTTTCTGGGATTACTCTTCAGAAAGTTACACTAATATTTGGCAGTGGACAGACTCATCCCTGTTAAGCCTCACGTATCAGACAATTTCCAGCTCTACAAACTACTTTGCAGGCTATTTCCAAAGTGCTCATGAATAACCAATCTCCCTATGGCTTTGGGGACAGCTTGGATCATCACAGGACTTCTTGGCAGAGTGTTTGGTAAACAGATTCAAAGGATCACTTTTCACAGATGTCTATAAAATCCACTTTTCTCACTAAACAAAATTCAAGTTGCTCAAGTCTCCTGCCAGGCACAGCATAGCTTGTTTGCTCTCCAAAGGAGCGCAGATGAAGCGCAGGCCACGGGGCACCCGAGCGAGCTCCGTACCTGACGGTCCCTTCAGAGACGTTGGGCACGGACAGGGTGACATCCAGGGAGATCTGGCACTGGCCACGCAGGATGGACATCATCCGCAGGGCCTCCACCTCGCTGCGCGGGGCGTTCACCGAGGCACAGCCCAGGTACGTGAGCTTGCTGAACACCACGCTGTCCTCATCCGTCACGGGCGTGAAGGGGCTCAAATCCTCACAGTCTAGGGCGGGACACGAGGGGGAACGTGAGAAACAAGGTAAGGCACCTGCAGGTGAAGTGTCACAGACTGACCTGCCACTGAATAAAACACAAAAGAGGCTAGGAACAGAAAAGTCAGGCCAGCTTAAAATACTGCAAGAAAGCCCTGTGCTAATATTTTATACAGCCAGGCAAGTAAGCTGAATATTTGTGCACACATCTCAAGGCTGGTATAGCAGTGTTTTCAAAAGAGAGGCCAGTTCAGCAGATATTAACTCTTGCATCACATACATAACCTGGAATTTACTGCACTAAGTGATTATAATGTGAGACATGGGGAAAGACTGGTGGCCACACCTGTACCTAAATTCTCTTCACTTTCCCCACAAAAAACAAGCTCATAAGATACTACCAGGCATCTCCCCCCTTTTTTTTCCTAACCTCCCTGGGATGATTTCACTGGCAAGCTCATATCTGGTTTCTGGAGTCCTGCCACCGATACTGGATTAATGGTAGAGGATGCTGAAGCTTCAAGAACAACAGGTTCTTCCCCATCTCCATCAGTTCTAACTTCTTCTCCATGGTCCCGGTCACTGGACTGATCTTCCATGAGTGGATCCATCAGCACGTCTTCGAGCTCCCGCTGCAGCTGCTGTTCGCTTCCATTCCCCACAATCTGAGAGCCACAGAGTTGGAACACAAAAAAAAAGAAAAAGAAAAAGACTGTTCAAACAACAAAAAACACCCCTCAGGCACAGGGTCATTCATATGGCTTTTTATTTACCAGCCAAAGCACCAGTTAACAACTTTAACCCAGTTACAACCATAAACACAAACTGCAGTGTGCAAATGCTCACCAGCATGGATTACATCCTCCCTGCTTTAACAAATCTACAAGCTCAAAGCAGGAATTTTCTAGCACTGGAAAAAGCAAGGAGATTAGTTTCAAACCAGTCTTTAATCACCAACTACAAAGACCAGCTTATGACAGAGAAACTTACAGATGCACACAGTATGGGCTATAACAATCCTCAGATTAGTACCAGAAAGGGACAAATATAATTAAATATGTTACGTGGTTTATGGGCAAGATAGCAAGGTTTCACAGGAAGAGAAGCATCTGGAACAAGATTATGCCATCACACTGAGGAGCAGTAACAGCACTGCTTTGTTTCCTAGCGCTCAGCTGCAGCCTGACTTTGAGCTCATTGAAACCAACATGAAAGCATGCAGCCACCTCAACAGTGTGAAATAAGGTCCTAAAGTGGAAAGGGAACAAAGGCATCCATTTCAGGAAACCCTCAGATACTGCTTCTAAGGAAGTTCTTTGTCCATTCCTCTGCAATTAACAGGGAAGTGATCAAGTTTACAGAGTATTTACCAGATGCCATCAGTAAGAGGTACTTGCTCCCAACACTTTGGCTGCTGCTGGTTGTTACTGCAGACACCAAAACTCAACCCTAGGAGCACTTCCATATCCTTACCTCTCTGTAAACTGACTGCTTTAAGATGCTACACGCCAGCTAATAAAATCCAAATTATGCAACTCCCCCCAAAAAGTAATAACCTAGTGACTGTTTTGCTACAGAATCTAAACAACAACAGGAGACATTTATGCTCTTGACATTAAGGCAAACAGAATGTCACTTTTTGTACAGATTAAAATATACTCCTGTGCTGTGACCACCTGCCAGTAGCAGGACAGGGTAACTGCCTTACTCAGCTATATACCCACAGAGGCATCTGTAACCTGTAACTAGTTACAGAAATCCACAGATTTCCATTTTCCTCCCAACAATTTCAGTAATAATTTGCGTGATTCATTGTGGAAGCAATGAAAAATCTCGCACAAGCATGGGGTCATCAAAGGGAGAAGGCTTTTAAGCATCAAGTTTATTATTCAGGTCTTTGCAGGCATTCATCAGAAAGATGATGATGATGGAAGATGCAGCATGTTACTTAACTGTATGGAGTTTATAAGTTTTGAAAAAAATAGAATGAATTAATTATAATGTCCTGTCACCCTTTAAAGGCTATATATTAAAAAACCTAGAGTAACTTCTAGTTTACAGGACCTGTGCTCTATGAAACCTGAAGTTAAAATTTGTTCTGGTAAAAAACTCCATCTGATACACTTTTCCTCACAGTCAGCAGACCTTGGTTTGGAAAATGAAGGTGAAAAATTCATATCTGGTGAGAACTAAATGTTGTAATGGTATTAATATAAAATGCACATGAAAAATGTTTTATTCTGTCAAGATTAAAAGACAAAAAATCTGAACCATGATCTACTGTACTTGGTAAAATAATCAGTATGAATAACACATCTAGATGTTATAGCTATAAAACATGATCTTGAAAATAAAATTTCCGAAAAATAGCAGTGATAAGTACAACACAAATTCAAGTTGTTGACAGAAAATAGGCATGCAAAAATAAAAAAAAAAAAACTCATAGATATTCTAAAACATCATAATCAAAATCCTCATTTAATAAGCAACCTAAACTAATTTCTCCAAGAAAGCTTTCCCTCTCAGTCCAGATTATCCTCAAAAAGAATTTTAAAAGACACACTAAAGCACACTTTTGGACTAGAGCAGCCCTGCTGTTCTCATAGCCCCAAAAATCAACTGCAACAAACCAGCTGCCTGCAAACTGAGGCCTAAAACACAAACCAAGGTTCATTTCATGTTAACCAAAGTCTCTTATGCAATCATATGGATTCCCCACATCATGGGAACAGGGCACAGGAAGGTGTAAACATGCCTGACACCTTCCTGCAACCCAGAAACCAGAGCCAGCCTGACAGCGGGGGCAGAACCAAGGGCAGGAGGGAAAACAAGAAACGGGTGCCCCTGACAGATGCTTGAGGCTGAGCAAAGAAACCATTACCCTAATCAGGGCTTTCTCCATTTCTCACAGAACTGAAAACTGATTTTACTTAACCTTTAACTAGAAGTTAGCAAACGTCCTTTAGCCCACCAGGGCGTTTATCAGAACTGTGATGTGTTCCCTCCTCCTGATGCATGGGCTGCTGGCCTCTGCTGGGAGAGGCCTCGCTGAGCCGGGGAGTTCCACAACTCCTGCTCTACAGGGTGCTCCAGCAGCTTCCCTAAACCCAGTCCAGTCCCACTGCTAGTGGGCACAGACAGAGGAACAATACTGGAAAGCAGAGACAGCTGGCAAACTGTATTTCTGGAAAACATTCACTGACAACCCCTTTTTAAACTGAACCAAGTGTTTCAGCACCGACAAAAAGCAAAAACACATTTATGAATTATGACCAACTGAAGAAAAATACAGTTCCTAATTATATTCAAAAGAAATATTTCTCTATCTGGACTTGAGGAAGAAAATAAGTGCCAAGCAAAAACTGAGTTAACTCAATCTACAGCACTATTACTTAGAACTACAGCATTATCAGCAATTTTGAAAGGAGAGCCTTAGGCCCAATGTACAAATTTCAGAGCCTGTCACATTCAGCAAACACAAACCTGAACTTCCAGCACCATCCTCAGACTGTGCTCATTAGCAAATGAAACACCCTCAAACTGCTTTTCTAAAGAAACAGAACACCAGAAAGAGACACCTGCTCAAACAAAAACCTGAACTCATTTTTTGCTTTTCTTACATGGTATGTCAAAGAAAAAGGGTTTGACACATACAAATTAACTTAGTTTTAAGTACCAAAGCAATTGCTTCTGCCTGAAAAGAGAAATCTCATTTGTTCCTATGAAATACATAACCTCAGTTCTCATGCTGTACTGTTAACATTAATTTTTCATGCACTACTGAAACACTTTCAGATATCACAGTGACAACACTTTTAACACATCTCTGACAACCTCCACTACTCCACTTCACTGGCAACTGAATGGCTATCTGCAAGCTGAGGAAAAAAAATACCAAGAACAAAGCCATAGGCCATGGCAGAATGTCTCTTCTCCTGTAGAACAATAACAAAGCACACACGTTTTTGCCCCTAAGAACAGGTTAAAACTCTTCCCATTTCTTCTGCTACAAGTTTTCACTTCCTTAACCAGAAGGAAAGAGGTTAACAGGATGGTCCCTCTATGGGAGAATATAAATTGCACACTGAGTGCTTATTTAAGGTATAAAACTCTCATTAATCACTCAGATTGCAGACAATAACTAACAGCACATGCTCTCCATGCTGGAATACTGAAAGGCTCAAGGTGAATCACTTTGTTCAAGGCTTGTGCTCAGTCCTGGCACCAAATTCATAAAGAAGCTTATCTTTAAGACCTGCAAAGTTCTGTGGCATTCAGTGCCAAATCAGGGAACAGCATAACTTTATTTTACAACTGATGATCAGGAGGCAGCAGAGCTCGTGTTCTTCCTTCCTCATCAAGAGAAACAGCACACCTGGAGCCAGCATTTTATAAACCACTTTGGAAGCAAACAGTGATACAAATAACTCCCATGTGGGGCAAGAAGTGTTGCAGACTATGGCATTTCATGCTTCCAGACTTTCGTTGGGGATACCAGGATGGAAGGGAGAATCTGGTTGACAGTGTCTGTCTCCTGGGATCTCAAACAGTGCTTCAGGAGCTGATTACAGACACTGCCACAGAAGCATTCTCAAGGTAAGCACCACTATGAGACTACTCTGAATTCCTAGGTATTGATGCTGATACTGATCTTGATGCTGCTGGTATTTGCAGCATCCAGAAAGACAAGTGAGAGGCTGCAGCCTTTCAGCAGGTTTCACAGCTCACCAGGCTCAGTGCTTAAGAAATGTTCACATTTTTTAGACGATTCTATGATGTGAAGTGACATCTTCTGCTACAACCATAAAATGTAAGTGAACTTTTTTTGCCAAGTTAAGCAAAAGATCAGTCTTGAGACTCTTAACTAACAGAATTAATTTGAAGTCTTGTATAAAAGAAAAGAGCCACTATAATGGCATGTCTTGTTCAGGACTCAAAGGAACAAGAAAAACAAAGCAGTTGGGAGGTAAAAGCAAGATGAGCAAAAGCATCAAGAAATGTTTAGTAAAGTCTCTGTTACAACTACTGCAAAAGAGAAGAGGAGCACTCAGTCCAAAAGGCAGAACACAGGATTTCTTATCATCTTTAAAGATATAGATGCAGCTGTAGACAGACATCAGTTCCTTCTGATGGTGGAATATCTCTTTCCATCTCTCACAAAGAACACACTAACTTGTCTCACTCTAGGAAAGACCCAGTTTTCAACACATTAAAGTGATGGAATTTGGAGTGATTACCTTACTTGTGCCACTTTTCTTAAAAGCTGCTGAAATACAAATTGGGATGAAAGTTGCTTTAAGTAGCAAAAAAAAAAAAAAAAAAGAAAAAAAGTAGAGTAGAGGGTGACAAGGGTCTCTTTTCAGAACAGCACTTTTACAAGTGAGAAGATGTCAGTGCCCTTCCAATTCTCACAAGCCTTTCACACAGTGCTCATGTTCCCTGATTCATGCCAAGGTGTTAGTTATAACTACACTTCTACGTTTCTTAAAGAGAACATTTCACATTGGGGAAAACTTCAATGTAACTTTGAATTAACAGATAAGGTCAAATCCATGTATGCTAATACTGCTTTCCACCTGAAAGCTGTGATAAAATCACAGTTCCACTTTCTTGACAATCAGTCTGTTTTGTCCTAAGCACTTCAGGAAGGATTCTCCAAAGTGAGGAAAAAACTCACAGCTAGTGATGGAGAGAGCTCTTACTCAAAACCTAATTACCCCCTCAGACATCAGCAATGACGAAATTACTGATAAAACTGGTTCTTGAATAAGTTCTCCCTTCTGTCAAGTTTTCCACAATAAAGAAGTCGCTCTTTAAGCTCTCTATGGTTAGTTTGATATAGAAGAACAGGGAACAAACTCAGGTTATTGGTTCTTACCTTCAGTCCTGTTTTTTCATCATCACTACCATTATTTGTAGATGGTGTTTCATCCCCTTGCCTGGAAACCAAGACAAAATCTTCACTGTTAAGAGTGGATACCGAGTCTGAAGAGACACTGATTTTTCCAACAGAAGCCTTGTCATCCATGACTTAAAAAGGAAGTTCGATTCATGAATGAGATTAAATATGTTATAAATGCCTGCAAAACAAAAATCATAAAAATACTTATATAAAACTCCATGCTAAAATGCTCAAACGTTTCTTTTCAGAAACCTGCTGACTAATTATAAAAACTAACTCATCTGACAGCACAACCAAGCTCCAACTCCTCTCTCAGTGCACACTCACAGTCCTGCCTTCATTTTACTAAGCAGCACATGCTATTACAGCACTGGTTTCCACAGCTCACAAAAGGGAATTTAATAAATCTCTCTGCAGTATTTCATGGTTATGTCAGTCACCAGACACAGAACATCACACAGAACAGGGCCCTGGAACATACACTACACCTGCTGACAATTGAGGCCAGCACAATAAAGTCCATTTACTTCCTTCAGTCAATACCTGCCTTCACCTATGCTTGTGCAAAAATTACTTTTATCTATCAGAGCTCACTGTATGCTGCAGTCCCATTCTTTTCCCCCAAACAAGAGTTTGACCTAACTCTTGATATTTTGTCGTAAGGTTGCTCTGAAACCTCGGGACATACAGCATTTTATGAATCTATGCTGAATCTTCTGTACTATAAGGAGCAATAAAAGCAAAGACTTCCAAGAAACAGGAAGAACAGCGTAGGCTGGATCAGTACTGAGAAGCAGAGCCAACAGAGGATTTAAAAAAGCCAGAACTGGCACTGAGAGGCATTTGAAGAAAGGAACAAAAGGTGAAGTTCAGCTGCACACCTTGAACTCTACTGCACAGATGCCCAGAATCCATGGCTCAAAACAGACTGCTGTGATAAAAATGGGTGATTAAATTTCCCAGAAACCCAAATATACCCTTATCTCAATGGCTCAGGTCTTTACAAACTCCCAAACACGACCAAACTCAGATGCTTTTTCAGCCTCAAGTTCTGCCTTCCAAGCTGGAAGCACCGTCCCAACCTGGCTTCCAGCAGTGCAGCCAAACAACAGAGAGACCTGGCACAGGCACAGCTCATCGCATTCCTGCCTGAACCAGAACAATGCATCAGAAATAGCAAAGCCTGCTTTTATTCCTATCAATGCCCTTCTCCCCACAGCCACCAACACAACACGAAGTCTGCTAGGAGGACAACTTCTAACCAACTACCAATCAAATCACTTCATGGTCCTGGAACATGTTTCAGAAGACAACTAAAACAGAGTGTAAGAGGAAGAATGGATGTGGTTTGTTCATGAATGACAACACATCTGTGGTTATTTGGTTTCATTTTTAAAATCATGCATGGTATTTACATATCCTTTTCAAAATCATTTTAAGATCCACTGACTTTCAGTGAGAATTACTGGCTGTGAAATTAAGGTATTTTGAGAAGTTTTACACACCGTATGTGTCTATCTGGTATTACTCACATGCATCTTAAAGGTAAGGCAGAGCTCTTAAAGATGCTTTTGTTTCAAGAATTCATATCAAAACATTTCTATAGAAGTTCCCTATTGCACCATCTATATACTATACAGATCTCTGAAAATACCTAAATCAAAGATTGTTCTAATGAGATCTTGAAACACAGACTAAAAATAAGCATCAAACACTAAATACCCCCTTGGCTTTACTGTTTACATTCAAACACAGCAAACTCATCTTCCACACTGACAGCAGGAGTAGAAGAGCAGGCTTTGATCACAAGCAGCTGTAAAGATCATCCAGGTAAGGATCAATTTAGCATTTTATTTTGGTATAGTGTGTCTGTCTTGAAGTGCTAATTTCACCTACTTCCCAAGTCTTTCAATCCAACACCTTTCACCAACATTACCTTCAATTCAATAACAAGCATCCCGTGCTTTTCCACGCTCCGTGTCTGGCGTAGCGCGGCGTAAACAAACCCCACGCGGATCCTGGGGCACGGCTGACCCAGCCTAACCCCACAGCAGTGTCACAACACAGAATTGCAACACCAGGACGTCCCAATCAGCCCAACTTTGCCAGTCTAACACTGAGCAGAAGTCTCATGAAATTGCACAAGATAGGAGAGCACAGGAAAGGACAGTGGAGCAGGCGACTGAGAGAAGCTTTTGGCAGTGATGTAGCAGCAAGCAAAGCTCAGATACCCAAGTGTGCCAGAATCAGCCACAGAGCTTCATTGGATTAGTGCTCAAGCACTTGAGGTACAAAAGTAGTCTTCAAATATTAAAATATTGCCTGAAGTTAACCAAAATTTCTATATCCTCACATTTTGCTTTGCATGTGTTTAATTTTCTCTTCCTTGCTATCATTTTCTTCCATATAGATTACCACATGGATCACTTTACCTGAATCAGAAAGCTCAGGGTGACAGAATCCCCACCAGAAAGCCTCCAACCCATTAAAATAAGGGCCAGCCTAGAAGGGCACACATCAAAGACCAGCAGAGCAATTACTTGTGGCTTATGACTGCTCTGGAACCAAACTCCAAGAACAAACAGCAGCAGTGACAGTGCTCTTTAGGAATACCTGCAACTCATCTCAGACACAAAGGTCTCTGCTCTCACAGCTTAGGACAAAAGGCCTCAGCCAAGCACAGAGCTCAAGTTTTGATGTTCTTCAGAAAGCCAGTGTCTCATCCCTTACAGGGAAAGAGGCTTTGGTTTGTTGCAGCATAAATAAAATACAAACTTTTGAATTCAGCACAGTTTAGCTCCTGACACAAAACTACACAGCAATGTAGTGTTTGCCTGAAGGTGTCTTTACACCTCCACAGGAGACAGAGTGTCTGGGTAAAACACATACGAAGAGGCAAATTTCTACCAGCCTCTTTCCTTGCTCATCTGTGTAATTAAATGGGTGTTTTGGCCTCTCCTCACACAATGGACTATTAGAAAGAGCTGCAAAATGAGAAAATCAACACAGCTGGCTCTTGGGTCACTGCTTTCAAGTTTACTTAAAATTCTAATTCTCCCTGCAATTCCCCTTCACTGCTGTTACACCTTATTCTCTACTCAAGACAATGTGCACAGGAACAGCAGAGACCCCATTCACCATGCTAAAATCTTAAACAACTAAAAAGTAAACCTACCAAAGTTCAGATTAGTAACATAGACTTATAAAATATCTATCTTTTACTTTCCCTCTCTTTCCCAAATATTTGGCACCTGACCTGAAACTTGTGATCAAAGTTTTCCTTCTAAGTTCTGCCAGAATTAATTTAAAAGAGCTTAAAGCAAACTGTATATAGAAAAAAGAAAATGTACAACAAGTGAAGCAAGGCACTCATAACTATGGCTGGTCTCACTCCATTTCCAAAGAATATCCATTTTCTGGTGTTCAGAACATTCATAACCACATAAAAGGACAGAGGGTGAATGGAAAAATCAGTATTTCAGGCATGAACTTCTTGGACCTGAGAGTCAACAGCAGATGTAGCACCCTTAGCACAGAATTTATAGGCAAATACAACACAAAAATAAGTTCTAGGTTTCCAGGGTAGAAAGGAGAATAAGCATGAGAACAGGTATGCAAACTAGAGAGGAAAAGAGACTTTTTTTTCCCCATTCATATCTTTCTCAGCTTTTGTACCTCAGCTGCAGTTCCTAAAGTGTTTCCACGTTCCAATATATCTGATGCAGAATGCACCAGATAAAGAACAATACAGTAATACTAACTACATTACTGAAGAACAGCAATTTGTTTGCCTTAAAAAGCAAAATCAGAAAGCTTGGCATGCAAAACAAACTTATATCCTCTATCCTCCAAAATATGAAACCACTTAGTGTTAAAAAACATGGAAAACAAGGTGACATGCAGAAAAGACACTGAGGTGGCTGAAATACCTAAATATAATGTATTTTCTGTTTCTATTCCTCTGCCTCTACGCACAGCTTAACAATAAGTGCAGTATGGTTCAATTTAAAGATAACAAGTTCTGCTTTCTGAGTGTTCATCATTAGCATCTTAGTGTGGGTGAACAGTGGAATTTGTGGCAGAGTTCAGAGGCTTTACAGTGCACTTTGCAGAGCCGTGTTATAACAAAGAATTCAGCCTCCTGTAAGACTGAGCTCCTACAGCCTTGGACAGATGTGGTTTTTTCTACCTGTAAAATTCACCTAGTGCACACTTGTTTATTTAAAATATATTGCAAGTCCTGAAAAAAGCCTTGAAAATTCTCCAGGTCAATGCCTGTGTTTTATCAGAGCTCTGGGAAAAAAACCCAAAAAAACAGTGTACAAGAAATCACTAGCAATCTTTTTTTCTTCTCACATATCACACGATTAGTCTGCTTAATCACGCCTGGTCTTTACCCACCTTCCCTGAGCAACACATACTCTCAAATGCAACAAGAAGTCCTTGGTACTCAAAATGAAGTAGGAAAGCCAGAGGAATACTGCATGTGAAAACACAGATTTAGGATGACTAAAGAGTAATTAATAAAAAATAACAACTACAAGTCTAACTTTTCTGTTCATTTTACAACACACTGACAGCCACAGATGCTCCCACTAATTTCAAGAGCCAGAAAGAAAAGAAATATTGTTGTTTGGAGCTAATAGTGTCTCCACTTCCACCCCTCTCCTCACAGATACTGGGAAGATGAGTGAATCATGAGACACTGTATGCAAAACGAGGCATCAGACAAACACGAGTTAAGCTAATGCAATCTTTGTTAACAATCCTTAACAGGTTGATAACTATTGTCAACATCATTTTGCTTTCAATCTTAATTTGAGCTATCTGCTCAGAGGACAAAACTCTAATTTTAGGCCCTTGTAATCAGTAAATTCCCTATCCCAGAAACAAGCAGCCGGTCCTGGGAAACTGCAGTTTATAAAAGAAATGCTGACACCGCCTCAGCCAGCCCAGCACAGGAATGTTGCTGGAATGAATTAACTACAAACAGTTGGTTCATCCACGTGCCACAGCTGATGCTCCCCCAGCATCAGCCCCACCTCGGCACTGCACAGCCAGGACCAGCAGGACACAGCACAGGTGGGAGGCTGGGAAAAAGGCAGTGCAGCCAGCAGCTAAATAACCTCTGGGGATGATGCTCTACGTACTGCTGGAGTTTCTCTGGTGTTAGGATTCAAACACAAACAGGGAGTTACGCTCACCAGACAACAAGAGCGCTTCAAAAATATGCTGTGAAAGAACTGAGAAAAAAGGAGTTACATTCAGTGTGTGCTACTAAACACTGCCGGCACTTGGGGCTGGAAACTGGAAGGAAATCCCTATGCCAAGCTCCATTTGTTAATTTGTTTACTGTGTACACAAAAATAAATTTGCTCAGATCCTTGACCTTTTAAGTAGAAGCCTTTAAAAAGAATACAGCATTTCTGCAAGTCAATCAGCAGTGGGCAGTTCCTGTAATTACACGTTTTCTAAGTAGCCAAAAGTCTCAGAAATCCTACTGAGTTGCGCTTTAACAAAACGTGTAAGTAGAACAAAATCTGGAATGCAGATCAAGCCATACCTGTATGCCCTACCTGTTCTCCAGCTTATATTCAAGAAATAAACACAATCTTTTTCCTCTGCAAACCTCTCACGTGATCTTTTCTCTCTCTCCAAACCTATCCTGAATACTTTTTCTACTTCTCCTCTCCCCCAAAATACCTTGATCGGGCAAATCTACACAGAGATAAACCACCAAGTTTACTTCCAGCAGTTCGATAGCGACTTAATTATTACTGATAAGTGTTTTTAAAATCTGTTTATACTTCATTTTCACCTCTAACTGACACAACCAGTTCTTAAAAAATTATCTACTGGGAACGTTTTAACCGAAAGAAACACTTCCTTGACAACAAGGCAAAAACCACAAACCCCAGCGAGGTTACGGGACCTAAATCAAACAAAGATGCCTACACGCAACAAAATGCCACATTTTAGGATCCACCTGGAATCGACAGGCAACAACCGACAGCCCGCGACACGGAGAGGGAAAGCGGGTACCCCGCCAGTCCCCCCGCGTCAGTCCCGCGGAGCCCCGCGCCGCCCGGGATGGGACGCGGGGGGAAAGCCGGTGGCGCCGGGACGCGCTCGGCGGGGTCCCGGGGACACTGACGCGGTTCGAGACGGGTTCCCCCCGTCCCCCACACCCGCAGCTGGGGAGCTAGAGAGGACGGGCCCGGTGCGGCGCTCCTCGCCTGCCCCAGGACTCGGCCCGGCCCTGCGGGACCCGGGGCGGTCTCACGGCCCCGCTCCCACCGAGGCCGCGGCCGTACCGGGCAGCGGGAAGGGGAGGCACCGCGCCAGGTGGGAGACACGGCCCCGGAGGCAAGGGAGGGACCCAGCGGTAGCGGAGCGCAGGACAGCCCCCAGCTCCCGCGCACCGGGAGGGAGCGGCGGCGGAGCAGCGCCGCGGGAGCGCGGCGGGGACGGAGCGGACGCACCCCCGCGGCAGCGAGAGCCGCACCTACCCCGGCCGCCGCCGCCGCTCC
>JACBWW010000035.1:7006994-7017397 GCA_020086605.1 Lanius collurio | reverse complement strand
CAAAGCTTCCTTTTGAGTTTATGTGGTGTTTGTGATAGTTGGGAGGTGTAAGTTTTGCTTTGTTTTGTAATTTTATCTAACCAAATCTTGCATCATTTAGTCTCCTGTTATTTCTTCCTGCAATCCCAGTGCTCTGGCAGGATTGTGTGAACAGTGGTTCATCCAGAATCAGTGTAGTCTTACAAATTCTTAAAGCAGCTGTTGAAAGACAAAAGAACAGTACTTGGTTTATGGAAGATCCACTGTTCTTCATTCCAAGTATTATCAAAACAAGAAGAAACTTCCTAGAGAAGTGATCATCCATAGAAAAAGGCAAGAAGCAAGGCTTCCTTTATTTCCCAGGTGTTCAAACCAGGGAGCCTAGTGGAGGCCATTCTGAAGTTTTTTTTCTGTAATCTTAGGAAAAGCAAAACAACTCACAGCAAAGCAACTCCTGCAGAAAAACTTGAAAGACAATCTAATGTGTTAAACCCAGTGCTGCAATACCCAAAGCTTGCTAAAAATGCAGTTTCCCTTTACATCCTAACTCATTAGGATATTGCTTCAGGAGACTTTCTGTCATAGCAGCTCTAGTTTATATTCAGGCTTTATTAAATTAAAAAAAGGTTCAAGGTATTATACGGTGAGATGTAAACTTGATTTTGTTTTTATTTGTAATGGGCTTCAGTGTGTATCTAGGATAAAACATAACAGCTGATAAGCACTCACTTCATGTTGTTACTTTAAACCTTTCTAACCTGCCCTTTAGAAAACAAAAAGTTCTCATAGTTTCTTTTTTTTCCTGCTGCTTTTCCTTAGGTGTGCCAAAATGTCAGAAAGATCAGATATTCTTCATTTCAAGTTTGACAACTATGGAGATTCAATGTTACAGAAAATGAACAAACTGAGGGAAGAAAACAAATTTTGTGATGTCGTGGTCCATATAGATGATGTTGAAGTTCACGGGCATAAAATTGTCTTTGCTGCGGGCTCTCCTTTTTTAAGAGATCAGTTCTTACTGAATGACTCCAGAGATGTAAAAATCTCTATCCTGCAAAGTTCAGAAGTGGGGAGGCAGCTGCTCCTCTCCTGCTACAGCGGTACTCTGGAGTTCCCTGAAATGGAGCTGGTGAACTACCTGACTGCAGCGAGCTTTCTGCAGATGAGCCACATTGTGGAACGGTGCACCCAGGCCCTGTGGAAGTTCATCAAACCCAAGCAGCCCCTGGAGAGCAAAGAATGCGAACAGCAAAGCGACTCTTCTGAGCTGAAGGAGCATCAGGGAGACGACGACTCTCTGCAGCAAGACTCGCCTTGTATTCAGCCTTCAGAAGACAGCATGGACATGGAGGACAGTGACATTCAGATCATCAAGGTGGAGTCCATCGGGGAGGTAACGGAAGTTAGGAATAAGAAGGATCAGAACCAGTTTATTTCTTCTGAACAAACTGCACTGCATTCGTCAGAGCCTCAGCATTTTCTTATCAACTCCACTGTTGAGAACAGAGCGAGTGAAATAGAGCAAAACCACCTGCACAACTATGCCCTTTCATATGCTGGCAGCGATAACATCATTCTGGCCTCTAAAGATATGTTTGGGCCTAACAACCGAGGGATAGACAAAGGCCTCCAGTGGCACCATCAGTGTCCAAAGTGCACAAGAGTATTTCGGCATCTGGAAAACTACGCTAACCACTTAAAGATGCATAAACTCTTTATGTGTCTGCTCTGTGGCAAGACATTCACTCAGAAGGGCAATCTCCACCGGCACATGAGAGTGCATGCAGGCATCAAACCATTCCAGTGTAAGATCTGTGGGAAAACGTTCTCTCAAAAATGTTCCTTACAGGACCACCTCAACCTGCACAGTGGGGACAAGCCCCATAAGTGCAACTACTGTGACATGGTCTTTGCGCATAAGCCTGTTCTGAGGAAACACCTTAAACAGCTGCATGGTAAAAATAGCTTTGACAATGCCAATGAAAGAAACGTGCAAGACATAACGGTGGACTTCGATTCATTCACATGTAGCGCTGCTACAGACAGTAAGGTCTGTCAGCAGGCTGATGCCAGCCAGGTACTGGATGCGGGGAAGCTGCCTCAGGCTGTGCTCAGTTTAAGAAACGATAGTACCTGCGTCAATTAAGCAATTAAAACCCACCCTGTGTAGGGATTGTGACTGAGAGGAGCAAACCGTTGGTTTGGCCTCTTCCCTAAACTAGTGGTGTGCCCCAAAAGGCTACAGATGGTTGGATTGCAAAACCTGGCAGGTCTTCAGCCATCAGTCTTAGTCTTACTCGATATTTTCTGTGAATAGCAATCCTCCTTCAGGTTTCTGTCTGTGTCTCTACTGTGGATTAAGGGGTTAATTGTTTCATTTCTCTCTGATTAGGAGACTCAAGACTAACACCTTTTGAAAGACTGTTGCTGTGGGCTGCAAGTAAACCATCTGCTGTACAGTTAGAGGCCTCTCTGTGTCTGGGCAGATGGAGGAAAGCAAAGAGGACAAGTGTGTGAGATAACCCGATATTTTTTTTAAAAAGCACTGGATAACTGAAAACCCTCCATATACTTACATTTAAACTTACCTCTTAAAATTACCTTTCTCTGATCTTACCCCTAGACTCCTGAAGTTGAAATGAAGTATTTTTGTGTCACTTTTTTGCCCTGCCCTTTCTAAACTTATTTCAAGAAACTTCTGCTGCCAATCAATGCTCTCTTAAAAACTCTCAGGGTTTTTAACCTCAACATGCATTATGAAAAGATGAAACCCTAAATGATTTGGCAGGGTTAGCTGATCATTGCATAGAGCTGTTCAAACTGAGGATAAATTGCAGCTCTGGAATGTGAGAAGCTGGTGCCTGGAGTGCAAATATGACCTGTATACCTGGCATACCTGGGATTTTTAAAGGGCACTTACCAGTGCATGTACTGAAACAAGCTAAACACTTCAAAGCTAAAAATTATCCTCTATCTTCCATAAGTTTTGCATCAAAAACCACAACAGCTGTTGGGTTTAGAGCAAAGCTGGAGTGGAGAAATACTGCTTTTTGACACTGTGAAACTAATATTTTTAAAGCTGCAATGTATAACAACTCCATGGGGTTTTTTTTGCCTTTTTCCTCCTTAGTTCTTGTATGTCTCTCCTTGATACCTAACAAGGGCCACATGTCACTTAACTTTAAACAAAAATACCTGCTATAAGAACTTAACATAGAGGTTTATGATTTCTTGAACTTTTTTGAAGTGACCATTAGTGTTTTACAGATGCTAGGATGAGGTATAGGTAGCACAATTTCTATAGGTTAATATATCAGCTATTGACTGTACTCAGCAATACCTCTTGTATACCGCCTTAAACATCAAATGTAGCGGGAATGGCATGTTTATTGGGATTCTGGGATTATACCATATTGCTTCTCAAAAGTGCTTTGGAATTATCCGTATCCCAGTCAGGCTGAAAGAAGCTTATCTAAGGCACACCATTCCCAGTAGACCAGCACTCTTAGTACTGAAGTGTAGCATAGACTAATAATCAAATGGCTGATCCTCAGCAGAGAACTGCTGTTGGTGTTTGGAATAAGGATTTCTTCCAATGCAACTCTTTTCCACAAAGTTTGCCGTGAGGCTGAGATTATGCTTCCTACCTAAACGTAGTACTGTTGGTGTGTTTGAATGAGGGGTGGGGATGAAAGGCTGCTATTGTATGGTTTAAAATGTTAAACAGGTATGACCAAAGGTGTGTTAGAGCAACAAGTGTTGTGTATGTCATTATCAAAAGTTGGTCTTGCTCTTCAGTTCTGTGTGTGTAGAAGTCAGGATTTCCTTACGCAGACATTACACTGATGGATGTTAAAACACGTTAATGTTGCAGAACGCTTTCAGAAATCCACATACTTTGAAGTAGAAAAGGAAAGTTTCTGTGAATCCGTTTTTGCAATTGAGTTCTTGAACTACTGTACTTGACTGTTACATGAACTCTTACATGGACAGCTATGAAGTAAGCAATGGAAATTACATCAGGGCATTCATCTTTCAAGTTGTAGCAAATATACTTAGGCCTAAAGTCTAACTATTTGGAACTTTTTAAAATTATTGTTCAGGTTCCTGGGGTAGAAGATAGGTTTGCATGGGAAGAACTGTTTTTCCTCTTGAAGCCACCCACTTTCAGAGTTGTTTTGAACTAAATTTGACTGTGACAGTTGCATCTTGACGCTGTCTTCAGGCAGAATCTTCTGTATTGTTCAAACATTTTGATAATCTGTTATTCACTAAATGGAAATAAGTTATAGTGCTATGTCAAAATGAAGATAGACATGGAGAACAAGAGCTTTCAGAGCCAGGTCGACGTGCTGTAAGGTACTAGTGAACAATCCAAGGCAATATGAATATGGACATGAAAGAGAAAATGGTCTTCTGCCACAGAAAGGAATAAAACTGCACAGATGCTAGGAGATGTGGCAGCAAAATGGACAGTATTGAAAGTTTTGTTTATCTGGAAAGTTTTGGTTTTTTGTGGAATTATGAAGCTGTAATGTTACTGTAAGGAGAATACAGCTTGTTGAAGTAGCTGTGGGTGACTTGAAGCTGATATGAAGAGACAAGGGGTTTCCTAAGAAACAAAAAAAAAAGATTTGGTCAAGATACATAGGTGTTGAGTCCACCCTGTGCTGATTTGGACGTTTGCGAAGGCCAAGACTGCTGGGCTGTTCAGTTAAAGGCTGTTGTGGTCCTTTGGTGAGAGCACGGCACAAAGAAATAGGAAAAAGCAGAAATGCAGAAGACTTTCTTCACTGAAAATGGACACGTCTGTTGGATGAAAAGTGACTTCTACTAATGTCTGTGCTTTTGGCCTGGCAAAAGAGTGCAGACCAAAAGATTTATGCAGGAGATGGCTGCGTGGCTCCAGAAATACTGGAGCTCTAAGGGCAATACACCAATGCAAAGAGCACTGGTGGTAGAGTTCATCTAAAATTTGCCCCTATATGGAAAGACAAGTGAAGAGTATAGAAGAGGTATTAGAAAAGCAAAATCTGGCTAATGCTGCTTCTCTGAATTACAGATTAAAATGGAGTGAGAATTATGATAAATGGAATATGCAGAGGCAGCTCAATTATAGAATAAGATGAACTTAATTGTCCATGTATGTAAAATGTTGTCTTCATTGCAATGTCCCGAGTAGTGAAAGATTAGATCCATTGGTTGTTGCTACTGATGCTGCATATTCAGATGAGGACTATGGCAGTTATCATAATCTGTGTGTTACTGTGTAGAATACCATTTGCTGGTAAGTGGATAGTCTCACAACTTAATGTGCTGTACAACTTCCTGCATATCCTAAAAATAACTGAAGTCTATTACAAAAGTATTTTAATAACTCCTCAATATATTAGGATTTTTTTTTATGTTGGCATTTTATTTATTTATATTCTATAGAAGGAGGAATTCTTAGAATTTAGGTTTGCCAGAGGTTTGGGCTCACCACTTCTCTGAGTGATGGTAGCTTGTGTGGCACGTGTTCCTGCAGCACATGCTGCAGCTGCACAGCCTCATGCATAGATCAGGGACGAGTCTTTCCTTAATTTATTTTTCTTTTAGAAGACATGTTTGGCAAGTTAGTAACTGATAAATTTGAAGTGTCAGTCTTTCTCTCCCTTAGTTTTTTGGCAAAATTTAGCTGCCACTGAACTTTTGCTGAAATAACATAGAAATTAATTGTGTGGGGCTGATTTTGGTTTTGGAGTCATTGGGAGGAATAAAAGTGAGGAGGCAGAATCAAAATGTGATACAAAGTGAAACTCTTGGAAGAAGTCTAAGGTCACGTTAAATGTTAATTTTTAAAAACAAAGAGGGGCACATAGTGGTGCCTCCCGACTTGGTAAGGGGTGAGAAGGCAGGACGGACGCTTTTCCTTTGAGATTGTATAATCGATGGACTGAGCATTAGCTACCTCTTCACTGACTGGGCAAAAGTCTTACACTACGTGTGATAACCAAAGCAGGCGGGTCGGCGGCTGCCGGGCGATGTCCCGTGGCCGTGAAGAAGCCAGCAGCTTGTCCCGGTGGCGTTCGGGGCGGCGGTTCGCCGTTCCCCCGCCGCGTCCCGGCTGATGGCGAGGAGGAGCCCCGGTAGCCGCTCCCCGGGATGCCTTACGGGGGCGGACACGTCGCTACCTCTACCGAACGGTGGGCGAGGCGCGCCCCGGTGCCGGTGCGGTTTCCCCCAGCGGCAGCCGCTGTAGCAGTGCCAAGTCTTTTAATAAACGTGCTGCTAACTCTGTCTGCCGCCGCCTCTCATTTCCACCGCGGTCACGGCGCACCGGGGGCGGGCGGGCGGAAGGGGCGGGCGAGGAAGCGGTTCCGGGGCGCTGCGGCAGCGGCGGCGGAGCGGCAGCGGCGGCGGGGAGCGGCCGGGGAGCGGGGCGGAACGGGAGCGCGGCCCGGGAGGCCGGGACAGCGGGTCCTGCCGGCGGCGGGGGTGGGCTGCGCCCGGCGAGACGCTCCGGCGGTGCCCGCGGGTCCCGCCATGGCGGCGGACTCGGAGGTGCTGCACTTCCAGTTCGAGCAGCAGGGCGATGCCGTGCTGCAAAAGATGAACCTCTTGCGGCAGCAGAACCTCTTCTGCGACGTGTCCATCTACATCAACGACACGGAGTTCCAGGGGCACAAGGTGATCTTCGCCGCCTGCTCCACCTTCATGCGGGATCAGTTCCTGCTCAACCAGTCCCGGCAGGTGCGGATCACCATCCTGCAGAGCGCCGAGGTGGGCAGGAAGCTGCTGCTGTCCTGCTACACGGGCGCGCTGGAAGTCAAGAAGAAGGAGCTGTTGAAGTACCTGACGGCCGCGAGTTACCTGCAGATGGTTCACATTGTGGAGAAGTGCACCGAGGCTTTGTCCAAGTACCTGGAGATCGACGCTTCCATGGAGAGCGCTGCCCAGGCGGCTGAGGGGTGCCACTCCTCGGATGCTGAACTGAGGAGCGGGGATGAGGTTTTAGATAAAGACTGTGAAATAATTGAGATCTCTGAAGACAGCCCAGAGAATGAAGAATACCCAGTGAAACAGGAGGATGGGGATGGCCCACACCCTGCAGCAGAGAGCTTGGTGTCAGAAAGGAAGGACACAAAATCCCCAGAAATATCAACAGTGGAAATCGGGTATAAGGATGATGAAATCTGTATCTTCAGAATGGATTCCATGAGCGTTGCGAATGTAGAAAATGATCATTTTCCTCAGCCTTGCACTTCCTCTAAAACAAATCTATATTTCCCAGAAACCCAGCACTCCTTGATAAACTCTACAGTTGAAAGCAGGAATACAGAAATGTCAGGAAATCACTTCCAGGCTTTTGTTGGTGACAATCCAGAAGGAACTTCTAGTGGGGTGAACGGGTTCCAGAGCCTGGAGGATTCTGGCAGCTCATGGCGGCACCAGTGTCCAAAGTGTCCGAGGGGCTTTCTGCACCTCGAGAACTATCTCAGACATCTGAAAATGCACAAACTCTTCCTGTGTTTGCAATGTGGCAAAACATTTACGCAGAAAAAGAATCTTAACAGGCACATCCGGGGGCACATGGGGATCCGGCCCTTCCAGTGTATGGTGTGCTTGAAGACCTTCACTGCCAAGAGCACGCTCCAGGATCACCTCAACATCCACAGCGGGGACAGGCCCTACAAGTGCCACTGCTGTGACATGGACTTTAAACACAAGTCTGCTCTTAAAAAGCATTTGACTTCTGTTCATGGAAGGAGCAGCAGCGAAAAGCCAAACCTGAACACTATTACAAAAGTTAAAATAGACTATGATTGATAGCTGGGCAATTGTGGAGTCAGACTCCACCAAAAGCTTCTGGCTAGTGAAATTCTAGATGCAATTCCAGTTCCAGATCCCCATGTAATGGAGAGAAGCACAAACAGGTGGCTGGTGACCCAAGACAGGCCTTGGAGCAGGAAACCTGCCTGCTCCATTAAAGTTGCTATTGCTGTCAGTGAAAAAAGGTGTTTACTAGTTGAAAGTAAACTGCAAAATAGGGGAAATTATTTCATGCTTCTGTTATACTGAGCATATCCTGGTCCCAAAATGATGTTTTACATTCCTTGTTTCAAGGGCAGGCACTGCTGACTTTCAGACTATTACTGATACTGCAATAAGCTGAAGCCTGAGCCAATGGTGTTGGTGAAAACAGCTGTGGGAGGGGGGTGTTTGTATTTATTCAGCGAGTCAGTTGTTCCCATCCAGTTTCTGGATCATTCATGGTGAAATCATGCCCTTCCTTGCCCAAACTTTGCTAGACCTTCCAACAGAAAGAAGGTGTGTTTTCATACTCAAGTCTCTGATGTTTAAGGACACACAACAAACAAAAACTAATCAAGGAAGCTTTCAAATTGCCTCTTGCAAATAGAGAATTGGTAAAAGAAAGAAACAAGCAATATTGCCTTGCAGTTAATTTGTAACTGGATAGTCCCATGAAAAGGACTTGCTTTTAGTTTTATTAAGTTCTGAATTTTTATAAACTACTTTCTTCTAATAGTGGGGGTTTTTTTCTGTTATACCAATGTTTTGCACCTGTATTTGATGCATTTAGCCCTGTTTGTTGCATTATAACATTTGCCTTCATTTTCTTACAGATCTTAGCTATATGCACTCGTGCAATTCATCTGTGTACTGTTGGGTAATCACAGTTTCAATGCTAATTTTGAAAAACATTTGCATTTCTGTCTGACTAGCACCGGCTTAGACATAGAGGTCTCATACTCTGATGCTGTGACACGGTAACACAGTAATGATGTGTGTTTGCAGAAGTGTGTTTGTGCTTTGTCAAAGGTCATTTTAGTTTCATCACGAGCATCAAGAGCCCTGTGATGCAGAGTCTGTGTCTTTGGCTGGTACATGCTTCTTCTACTTAATGTGATATGAATAAAGAGTCATTTCAGTTGTTAATATGTGATAATAGTACTTACAATTAGCGAAAAGCAGTAGTTCTTACTCTCTCTGTATCACACTTTCCTTCAAGTTTCAGAAGTGCTGTTCCAAGTTCTTGCTCTGAGTCCAGAACTCTGACCCAAATGCTTCAGAATCTGGCTGGCTCTAAAATCCAAGACAACAGTTTTTATTGTCAGTTCACTTTCCTTCCCTGTGTCTATGCGTGCACCATCCCATTTGGGGTTTTATTGATCAGCTAGGTGAGGGGTTGGGTGTGTACAATGTCTGCCGTGCACTCTCCTGTTACTACTTGTTACAGGCATGGTCAGGTGTTTGTGTGGGTATTTCCCTCATGAGCACTTCCCTGAGTGCCAACGAGGAAACAGGCTAATCTTTTGAAGTGTATCTTCTGTGGGAGCAGATTCCGAGTTATTTTGGTCGTGCATGTAAACATGAGAGGGAGTTGTGTTGTGTGACAGGCCACCAGCATGTTCTGTTCAGTGGCTGCAGTGTCTCAGTAAGCTTTGTGAACAAACCCTGGTGTTGTGCACATGTTCACATTAGAGGTGTTTCCTCTCCCCTGTCCGTACATGTAACAACGTCCTGTCATAACACAATAAACGAAATGCAAACAAGGCATTGTGTCAGATACACATCTCGGTTTTTTTGATCACAGTTAAACAATTCTGTGCATACCTTAACAGTTAGTATTTTGGCTTGCTGTGTTGAGTAAACAAGATGTTGTAAACAAAACGCGGTGTTCCAGTGGCAGTCATTTTGTAACGCGTTTTTCTGTCCTTCAGAGGGCTCTGTCTGACCCACTTGTGTCATCAATTCTTTCCCCTCAGGAGTCACAGCCCTGCACCGCTGTGACCTTGGCTAAGGCTGTGTTATCTCTGCGTGACCGGAGAAGCGGCTGCAGCTCCCGGGTGCTGCTCCGGGGGCTGCCGAGGTGGGGCAGCAGCGCCAGCGCTCCCCACAGCTCGCTGGGCCCGGCCGGCCTGAGGCGGCCCCGGGACAACAGACGGAGCGCGCCTCCAACCCTCTCTTCCTCCTCACCGCCAGCAGTAATAAAGGCATCAATTGCAATATAGAACAACTATAAATAATCGATACTAGCGGAGAAAGTTATCAACTAAAACTTAAAAGGACAATAAATAACCGACGCCAGAGGCGAACGCTGCGCACCGAGGAACCGCTGAGGCGACTCTGACCGAAGCGCGCCACAAGACGGCGCTGCCGGCGCCGGCCGCCACTCTGGCACGTCGTCTCTATGACCCCCGCTTCCCCCTGGCGGCCGGGCCCTTGCGACGGGCGCATCTGCACCGCCGTCTCTATGGTAACTCCCTCCCTCCCTCCGCGCGGTCACGTGCGGCGCGCGGGTCTCGCGAGAGCGGCGTCGCGGGGCGTGGCGGCGGTGCCGCTGTCAGCGCGATGAGGCGGCGCCGCCGGGGCTCCCGCCGCTGCCTCCGCCGGGCCGCGCGCCCGCCCCATGGCGCGTG
>JACBWW010000035.1:6985343-7006600 GCA_020086605.1 Lanius collurio | reverse complement strand
CATCACCCACCCCGGTCCTTCCTCTGCCTCCCGGCGCTGCGGGAGCCGGGCGGGAGCGGCGTCGCGCTGAGCCCGTCCAGTGCGGCCCGTCACGGACCGCAGGGCTGTCGGCGCCCGGCGGGCCCCGCCAAGGCCGCGGAGCCGGCCCGGGGACCCGGGCAGCCATTTGGTGGCGGCTCCGAAATGACGGCGGGAGCAGGGCCGGGCAGCGGGAGCGGGAGGGGGCAGCCAGGGCCGGGCCCAGGAGCGGGAGCTGGGCCAGGCCCGGGTGCAGGAGCCGGGCCCGGGAACGGGAGCCCGGGCCGGGCCTTGGAGCGGCAGCCGGGCCTGGTGCGGGAGCGGGGCTGGGCTCGGGTGCGGCTGACAGCGGCCTGCGGACGGGGCGAAGCTGCGGGGGAACCCGCGGGGCCACCCCGCGTTCCCGGCACCGGTGAACGGAGGCAGGAGCTCCTGGTCCCCTCCCCGGCAGCCCCGTGGGGAGCCGCAGCACCGGGCAGTCCGCGCTGAGGTGCCCGGGGCACCGGGGAGAACCCCACCGGAGCCATGAGTATTCCCACTCTGGAATACTCATGGAGCTCTGCGTTAGGGTAATGGTGGAGGAGAGTCGTGGTGGGAGACAGGCCCTAGGACTGCACCCATCGTGTCGTGTTTTAAATGTCTTAAACAAAGCCAAAACAACTGAGCAGGAAAAGCATGTCCTGGTTCTGCTGATGCTCGAGGTGCACGGAGGGTTTCCAGTTAAGTGTAGGAGTCAGCACAAAGCACAGGAAGGGCAGCAGAGTGGTGGGAGAGTGATGAGTTTTCAGTTCATCCAGGGTTCAGAGGGGAACGATATGGATCTGTAACGAGAGAAAATAATGATAAAGTTTAGACAGGCAATCAGGACAACTTCTGATCTAGGTCTTTTTCACTTGTATGCAAACTTAGGATTTTGTTTGGGTTTAATTGTAGTTCCTGTAGCTTCTCTTGTGGTTGTTCTCTCATGACCATTATAGATACATCATAATAATGAAACCAAAATTAAAAACAGTCCTTTGGATTACAAGGGTGTAAATTTGCAATTGTGGGAGAAGAAATCTAATTTTAAGTGAGAACCAACCAATACAGCTGTAAGTCTTCTGAATCAAAATATAGTTCTTTGACCTAAACCTCTGTGGAAATGATAGAAATTGAAACTTCTGTTGCTGATATTATTCCATTGAACACTGAATTCTTAATTTTGTAGTGAGTTGCTTTCCCAAGACCTTCGTGCCTTTTTAGTGAACTTTTTCTTGTTTCTGCTTTGTAAGCAAAGTTTTCCCCAGGAAAAGGTGTTTTTATTAACTTGTGTTTTTGTCTTGTTTAAGGTTGTGGCCATTTCTCTCAAAAATTCCATCAAATTTTGGGGTCAGTGCTTTAGATATCCCAAAGTGAACTTGTAGTTTTGAGTGTTGATCTCATTTATTTAAGGCTTTGTTGCTTTACAATAAATAAAATATTTACAATATGCAGATGGTAATAGCTGGTAGCATTTGTTAGGAGTATGTTACATTTCACTTGGTGATATTTTATATACCTTTAATGGGATTAATGTACAGGATCTCTCCTTGCTGACTGGACAACCCTTAGGAAAGGAAAAAATATATATCCATGGGCATCGTAAGTCATTCTGTACAACCTTTAAAAAGGCTTTCCAGCTCCTCTGGAGCACTCTGTTTTCTTGCCTATGTCTCAGAATAGATTTGGTATTTAATTAAAATAGTTTAAAAAATATTAGAATACAGAATTTCTCTTCTAAAAAATGTATAGTTTAAACATGGAGGTCATGTTAAAAAAAAAAAAAAGCTTGGAGAACTAAACCATACATAGAAGTCCTTATTCTCTGAAAACATTACTGAAGAGTAAGGAGTTCTGCACTCTATCTCTTCATCAAGTAACTGTCCAAGTAGATCTGCTTAGAAATGGATTCCCTTTCTCTGCATTCAGAGGGAGTTCAACTGATTTGAGTGGCAAAGAAAATTTTTCATTTATTTGCCCTTCAGTTAGTCCTGAAAAGTCAATACTGTTACAGAAGCTGGGTTGGTATCAAGCTGGTGGCAATGACAGGCTCTCCTTTCAGGGACACCTCTGAAACACAAGGAAAAACCCACAGTGGTGTTACACAAGTATTTAGGAAACTTTTAAAATCTACTAACATGATTTGTGGTATCAAGGCTTGAGCAGGGAGGAGCAGGTGTGAACTGAGGATACACTGACTCTGGTGTTGGTTTGGGGGGAGTTAACCCTGAACTGAGTGAACTTTGGCAGTCATGAGCTTAAATTTGTATTGTACCCATGTTGATAGGAATTACTCTTCAGCCACATGTTTTAAGGAGGCAGAGGGTATTTAAGCTCTGTTTTTTTAACCAGATAACAAGAGTATCCTGTAGGCATTTTGGCAAAACGTAGTCTGGGTACATGTAAATGTTCAGATCTATATTTAGGACACAAGGAAGTGGAATGAAGCTATCAGGGAAGTTCAGGTTGGACATTGGTAGAAGACTCTTCCCCCAGAGGGTGGCCAGGCACTGGAACAGCCTCCTGGGGAAGTGGTTGTGGCTCCAAGTCTGGCACAGCTCAGGGAATGTCTGGACAATGTTCTTGGACAGGTAGTTTAGTGTCAGATACTCCTGTGAGAAGCAGAGTTGGACACGATGTGTCCCTTCCCACTTGAGATGCTCCCTGATTCTCATACGTCCCCAGGATTTCTGTTGGTGACTTTTCTGGAACTTCAATTGGGCTACAAGAGCATTAACATTCACTGAAAGAATTGTGTTGAAATACTGTATTTCATGGTCATTAAAGAGTTTACATATAGAATTTTCACATGATGTAAAGAGATTTGCATGTGACAGATATTATGGAGTGTAGAAATAAGCAAGTCTGTTCTGTAAAGAGGATTTATTTTAATTTCAAGCCGTCATAGCTGAGTGATGCAAAGCTGTTACGGGGATGGCCCTTCCCTAAGCCTTTAATGAAGCCAGTTTTTTAGATCTGTAGGTGATGGCTGTTGAAGAGAAATGAATAAGATTCTAGCCCCTCCAGAGAATATCTTAGTACTGATAATTTGATTATGTGGATGTGTAAGTTTTTGACCCAGTCAGGATGCTTTCAGAGCTACGTAACTTAGGAAGGAGAGCTTGAAAAAGCTGCCTTCTTGTAGTGCAAACCAACCGTTAATCTGCATAAATGAAAAATTTTAATGGAGATCACTCAGAAAAGGAAATACTGTCATCTCTGCAGTCAGCATTAAGAGCAAGTCAATATCAAGGACTTGTTAATTTAGTGATTAAAAATCAATTGAATTCTAAGATTTAGGCTTAAGTCCACAGTAAGATTGTAATTGAACCTCAGTTGTGAAAATGCCATATAATCTCACAAGTTTTCTAAGCGTTTCCTTCATCTGTAGAGAAGACTTCCCTTTGTTCAGCATTGACAGAATTATTCCATGTCTCACTCATCCAAGTTCTGCTTATTTTGCCCGTGGCCCACAAGGGACCTGATGGAGTCAGCCTGAGCAGAGCTGATGCTGTGGGGGAACGGAGTTAAGGCTTCAACCCTTTCTTTGATAAGGGGTGAAACTTGCCTATCTCGCATTTTGACAAATGCCCTGACTGAGCAGTGTGGGAGAGGGACAGACTTAGCAGAAGAGCATGATCACCTAAGCTTGGTTTTTCAGAAAATAAGAATTGAATTATATTTATCATGTCCAGAGGTTACTGAGTAAGCATAATGATTTAGATTAGTTGTAGAGAATGTCTTGGGATTAGGTAGCTGTAAGTTAATCTAAAATAAGAACATCTAAATCTTACAGCTTCTGTCAATTGTGAGTGGTACAGCTGTTTGAGGAAGGTTTTGACGTTTCACCTGTCATCAGATATTCTGGTCTAAAATGGGAGAATCAGTCAGTTATCATTGTTACTCTGATCCACTGCAGCCATTACTGCAATAGGAAAATACTACTGTAGTAGGAACACAAAATTATTCAGCTGTACTGGTTTTTACATTACTCAGTTTGTCATCTGAAGTATTGCTTCTGGTAATAGTACTATAAAACTAATTGTAATTCACTACGTAATGATCTTTAAAGTAGCAACTGCCATGACTTTTCAGACTCTTTCCTTGTATGTTTGGCCAGTTTCTGTATCTGCCATTTCTTTGGGATTTTTTTTTTGCAGGGTGCTTCTATTTTGATAGGGAAGAGGAGCCCTGTGTGTGTGTGTAGAGAGAGATAAAAGTCTGCCAGAATGAACAGACAGACCAAGAGTAATTGTTCTAATGGAGTGTACTGCCTGTTAAAAACAAAAATCCAGAGGATTTCCAGTATTCCTTCTTTCTTTTGCTCTCCTCCTTGCATTTGCTCTGTTTAGAGCACTGGAGCAATTTGTTCTTCAAGAGGACATCCCTAAAATACATTGTTTCTGACAAGGAGCAAGAATCTATTAAACATTTGGCTTATGCTTTTTGTAGGAGTGGACATGGTAATTAGGAGACGTGAGATTGTTTTCCTACACACTGCCGTGCAAGAGTGGCAGGAGAGCTGGCAGGCTCAATAAAGTGTGGAGATTCCTCCCTGTATGGCTGCTGGAAGTTTGGGGAGTCGAGAGCTTTTCCCAGCTGTTTGCTGACTTAATTAGATTTTTTTTTCTGTCAAGAAATCTGAAGGTCAACACATGCTTAGTAGAATCTGTCATTTGGGATGATTAAGCACCCAGAGACAGATCTTTAAAAACCGGTGGTGCACACTTGAAGAATCTGTTGTGTTCATTTCTATGCTGGTCAGGAAAACAACTGTGTTTTAAAAGCTCATAAACAGAGGTGGTTTCTTGCAAGTCTCTGAAGCACCTGTGGAAACCGAACATGGGTATTGTCTCAGAGCAGAGATCTCTGTGTTTGAGATAATTAATGAGCAGTGTGGACATAGAGACTGTTTATTAGGAGCTCGTTAGTGACATACCAGCAGTTGAGCTCTCCGTGTACCAGCCTCTTCTTAAACTGTTCTCCGTGTGAGTCATGACACTCACACACTTCCCAGAGTGGTCTAGTTTGTGCTGTTACCTGTGTCTTGCAGTCAGGTGAAAAAGCACCACTATCAACCCTAGGTCAGCAGTTATGTTGGTATTGGTATCTTAATGTTTCTAGTAATGCTCAAAAAGCTTTAAGGAAGGTGTTTACAGAGAGGCTTTGCACTTCTGTGCATCTCTTGTCCTGCCCTTTCGGAAGGGAAGCTGATCTGCTAAAGGAAATGGTGGGATTCTTAACAGAGAATTCTTTCTAGGCCTGTTGGCTCACTGTTTGATTTTGCTCTTACTTGTTTTGCTTTTAAATTTCCTTGGTTAAAAGACACATGTAGCAATAGCATGTTAAAGACGACTGTGTTTGTTCATCCCTGTTAAAGCTTTGATTATGTTTTGATAGAAGCTGGATGAAAATCGCATTTGTCCAATACATGGGAATTTTCTGGCTTATGTTGAAAGTATAACCTCAGCAGTTTGATTTTGAGAGGTTCAGCTTTCAGTTTGGTGTGTTTTACTATGGGAATTCATTTGGGGCAAAAATTGCTGCATAATATTGAAAAGCTTGCTGAGATAAGGACAGCTTGTACAAGTATCCTGTTACTTAAAGGGCACTGAATGTTCATAGTACTAAATAGGATTTCTAAACAGATGGTCATAATTAACATAAAATACTTCCACGGATAAGAGTCTATTTGGTGTTCTAGTAATTCTTTCAATGGTCTGGTACTTTAGCATTAATTAAACCGTAGCACAGCCAACAATGGAATTGCAGTAAGGAGTTTCTGAATGTGAACACAGAGGGGAGATCTCAGCTTCCTCAGAACAATTACCTTTTTTCTGTCATCAGAGTAAAAAAATAGAATGCTAAACATATAATTAAAACATTTGTGTACTTGCATTTGTAACAAGCTCGTTCATAGCCTCGAAGTGACCGAACTGGTCTGTAGGTTGCCTAGAGAGCCAACACAGTGGCACATCACGGCCCAGGGTGGGGCTGTTCCCTCCGGGGTGGAGCTCTGAGTGTAAATCGTGATGAGGAGAGCTTGGATGAGAACGGTTTCGATGAACTGCCTGGTACCTTTTTCAGGAATGTGATTTATATAAGGTATAAGAACATTGTCCATAAATCCATATTTTCTTTGAAATACACTTATGTAAACAGTTTGTTTGGTACTACTGCACAGAGTGAAATGTTTGAAGAGACGAGGAAGCCAACTGAAGTTATTGCTTGCCTTATCATAGGATTTGTCCTAAATACCTGGATTTTACATACATCAAAGGTTTTCTTGCTATGAGTTCATGGTCATAGTTATGTGTAAGGTAGAGACATGAAAAGCAAAATTGCACACAGCAATCTCTGCTCTTGAGTGCTCCAGTTCTTGTGAGAAAAGGTGAAAATAACACGAGAAATCCTAAAACTGAAAACTAGTCTCTCATTCTTTTAGTGTTTTCTTGTGGTTCTTGATTTTTGTTAGTTGACTTATATTTTACAGAAAGAGAAAATGTGTTTTTAAAAAAGCAAAGCTGGGTTTAGGTTGGTGTCTGATTAAGTCTGAATAAGGTCTGCCGAAGGAAGGCATTCTACTTAATTTCAAATGAAATTAACATTTTAAACCATACCCCCCCAAAAAAAAAAAAAAAACAAAACAGAAAACCAACCTTTAATGCCATTTATAATAAGTTAAACTTATGGTAGTTTGCATTAATTTAGTTCATGAGCCTTTTTTGGTGCAGATGTAAAACTAACACAGAGTTGTGGTTTTTGAGTACTTCAGCATAAGGATTTGGTTTTATTCTTTGTAATATTGAAATTGTGGTCGGTTTTTTTAATGAAAAATTATTCTAAATTGCCAGAAAGCACTTTTTAAATACTCTGTTATTCACTTACAGCTGCCAAAACATAGTACAGTGAAATAATGGTCTGCTAGCCTGCTAAACAAGTGTCCAGCTTCCACAATGCCTGTGCAGGCAGCTCAGTGGACAGAATTTCTGTCCTGCCCAATCTGCTACAACGAGTTTGATGAGAATGTGCACAAACCCATCAGCTTAGGTTGCTCTCACACCGTGTGCAAGACCTGCCTGAACAAGCTCCATCGCAAGGCATGTCCTTTTGACCAGACTGCCATCAACACTGACATCGATGTGCTTCCTGTAAACTTTGCACTCCTCCAGCTGGTTGGAGCCCAGGTATGACTGAAGCTGCTCTTTGTTTTGCCACTTCGTGCTGTTACCTTCTCCGTGCCAGTTGCAGTACGTGCACTGCTCTTCCTTCCTCATTGTAGCCCAAATAAATGGTAGGGCTTAGCTTTGCACTAGCTGGGAGTCCATACATGCTCTAAAAGCAACTGCACCACTTCAGGACCACCTTCCCATAAAATGAAAACGTGTTTTAATCGTAACCTGAATTCTGATTTAAAAGGGCTCTTGAACTGTGACTGGAGTAAAATCCCCATTGGGAAACAGACAATTATCTGTCCCAATTGTCAGTAGAATGAGTGAACCTGCAGAATGCACTTGTTCATTGTAGCCTTGTGAGAAATCTTGTTACTAAATGTCACATGTTTGGAAGTGGCTGTTTAACCAAGTTCCAGAAGTGTGTGTGTGTATAATTTTTTTTTAAAATATGCCTGATGATGGCTTTTCAGTTGCATTTGCAGACACTGGCTAATCAGGCCAGGAATGTTCCCTTTGCTGTCTCATAGCAGTGGCAAAACAGTGATTATATAATCAGTACTGCGCTTTATGGAGACTAAATAAGTCTATTCCCCTTATGCTGATTCATGTGCTTTTTCATGTTACTCTCTCTCTAACACCTTGATGATGCAATAAGAAGATGTATTTTACTTTGCTTTTTAATGTCCTATCACATGCCTTGACACAGCTGCTGGTAATAACACTATGTCAGAGTGGTTTTATTTCTCAAGTTCTTGTGTTCCTTTCAATTTTTTTTATGTGTCAGATCACTGCCTTGATCTTACAACATTTATTTTCATGGTCTCCTAACTTCTTGCAATGTATTTCAAACAGTTAATTTATTATGACTAACACTCCCTCCATTTTCCTTATCTGACCTTGTTACTCTGAGGTTTTTTTCCACCTAGTTAAGTTTCCTGCTTCTTCTCTTGGAAGATTTCAGCATACCCAAATGATGCTTAGAATATTTTTTAACTTTGCTTTATTATATTCTTGCTAGTTAATTTTTTCTTATAACTTACTCTGTGTGTCTGTATTAAATCATGCTGATCACTTTCTCAGGTCTCGTGTTCTTCCTTTTTTAGACCTTGGTTATTGGTTTCTTCCCTACTTCTGTTTTTAAAGTGTTGAGTAATAACAAAAACCATCTTTCATGACCCTAATCCTCATCTTGGGCCCTTTTTGTTGTTCCTTATGCCATGTACGTGCCCTGGGTGGGTCCTGTGTTTCCCTGCTCTCAGAGCAGTGCACATCTGCAGTGTTATGTAATTAATGATGATGTGGGTACCATCGGAGAGGTCAGCCAGGTGTATGTAATTCTTCTCCCCCTTCCTCCCCCTTGCATTTTTTTAGGTACCTGATCATCAGACAGTAAAGTTGAGTAATGTAGGAGAGAACAAACATTATGAAGTAGCAAAGAAATGTGTTGAGGATTTGGCACTCTACTTAAAGCCATTAAGTGGAGGAAAAGGTGAGTCTCTGCTGAACAGTGGAATTTTGATGTAGCTTGCTTTTAACAGCATTGTGCTTTCAGCACTGATTGTAAATGTCAGTGAGATAATACTCTAATTTTTCTAATAAAATTGCCTTTGTGTCTTTAAAAGCTTATTCACACTTGTGACACTTGTTTGTGGTTTTTTTATTTTAAGTTTACAAAATACTCAATTTAATAATACCGCCTTAGGGCTAGCTTTGTACTAAAGCTGAACTTGCCCCAAAGGATGCTTTGATGTCAGTTTAAGATTTTGATTAAAGTTCTTTTTGATAAAGAATTACACAGAGTTGTCTAAGAGAATGGAAGGTACCTGTGACTGGTATCCAAGTCCTAGAAAAAGACATACGCTGTTAGACATTTCTTTGTCTCGCTCAGATGAATTTGATCAGAAGCACTGCTTAGCCTCTTATCCTTTTCTCTGAAGGTGTTGCAAGCTTGAATCAGAGTGCACTGAGCCGTCCAATGCAGAGGAAGCTTGTGACACTGGTGAATTGTCAGCTGGTGGAGGAGGAGGGTCGGGTCAGAGCCATGAGGGCAGCTCGGTCGCTGGGAGAGAGAACTGTCACAGAACTCATCCTGCAGCACCAAAATCCTCAGCAACTTTCTGCCAATCTTTGGGCTGCTGTCAGGGCACGAGGGTGCCAGTTTCTAGGACCAGGTAAGGGACCTCTACATCTGCAATAGAATATATTTAGCTGTACCTTTTCTTAACAAAGTTTTTTTTAAAAATTTCTTCTATTCAGTTAAAGATACTCTGCCAGGAAGAAAGGAGGAGGGGGGAAGAAACCCTCCCAAATGTTAGTAAAATCTGCTGGCTTAAAGTGTTTGGTTGTTTCCTCCACCCCTCCAGTTCTTTGAAACTGGGAGGAAGTATTTCAAAAGTCCTGGCAAAGAGGAGTCAATAAGCACACGTTGTGCACAGTTTGTATTGCAGTGTAAGAGCAGCAGGCTGGCTGTACTGCTGCCTGTGATTGGAATTGAATAGCTGTCAATGCAGTCGGCCTAACCTTAGCTGCAGCATACTTTTGAAATTTATAATGATCATGTTTATATCTCTAAGAAATTCATAATTAAGAATGCTGCTGAAGCAAGCACAGAAACAAGAAGGAAATTCTCTTTAAAATGGAAGTTGTCCTCTCTTGATTCTGGTAACTGTTGATAGCATTCCAGTACTGTTCTCTTATTTATTTTATAGTTTCATGGTGTGGCATTGATGAGGTGTCCAAAAGGACAGTGGCTACAAGACTGCACAGTGGAGAAAAGTATAAAAACTGCATTACTGATGTGTTTATTACTGAAAGTTAGTCTTAGCTCTAGGTTTGTTGTGCTTAGAGTGATACTTCTTCTAAACTAGCAACTTCTGAAAGGCTTTTTTTCAGTAGGGTAAAAACCAGTAAGGAATTACATTCAAGATGATTGAGATGCTCCTGCTTATCTGTTCAAATCCAGTAGCATTGCTGTTTTCTGGAATATATTTAACCTTGATTTTTGTGTGTTAAAGCTATGCAAGAGGAGGCACTGAAACTTGTGTTACTGGCACTGGAAGATGGCTCTGCACTCTCAAGAAAAGTTCTGGTACTTTTTGTTGTGCAAAGGCTGGAACCAAGATTTCCTCAGGCCTCTAAAACAAGCATTGGTCATGTTGTGCAGCTACTGTATAGAGCATCATGCTTTAAGGTAAAAACAGCAGTATTGTGGTTTGTGCTGTGCAACTGCCTTTTTATGATGGACATAGAGATTTTTTGTTAAAGAAGGGGTGTTTAACTATTACTATTCATTAGGTCACTAAAAGGGATGAAGATTCTTCTCTGATGCAACTTAAAGAAGAGTTCCGGAGTTACGAGGCTTTGCGGAGAGAACACGATGCCCAAATTGTTCACATTGCCATGGAAGCAGGACTTCGAATATCCCCAGAACAGTGGTCTTCTCTTCTTTATGGAGACCTGGCACATAAATCACACATGCAGTCCATTATTGACAAGGTTTGTCAAAGGGATGATTTTAACTATCTTTGTAGGATTTGTTTTGACTATTAGATGTTACAGTAAAAATCAAAGAACTCCATGAATTAACTTTTTGTTTGTAGTCCTATCAAATATTAATTAAAACTAGATGGAATGGTTTTTTGCTGATGTAGAATATTCATCATATGAAGTACTTTAATTAACTTTCTGGTGTCTTATGATGAAGCTTCATAGGGCAGATTCTGAGTTGAGAAATGAAATTTCTCTCCACTGATCCTCTCTATATGCCATCTGAAGACACTATATATTGCATTTAGGAACCAATGTCATGAACATCTTTTTAATATTAATAATTCACAGTTGTAAGCTGCAGCACATTAATGCTCCCTTTATTTTCAGCTTCAATCTCCAGAGTCTTTTGCTAAGAGTGTACAAGAGTTGACAATTGTCTTGCAGCGCACGGGGGATCCTGCAAACCTAAACAGGCTGAGGCCTCATTTAGAGCTCCTGGCAAACATAGATCCAAATCCAGGTATGCAAATCAAGCATTTTAAACTTTCCTTAGTATTTTTCATATCTAGCAAAATAAATTATTAAGATGATAACCTCCATTCCTGGTTTTGAAATTCCCACTAACATAATAAACTCTTCTTCAGGGCTCTCTGAGTTCTGTCCTAGTACTTGGTGTTATAAAGTAATACAAGACTTGCCTCTTATTTGTGATACTGCTGAAATTATTGGCAGAATGACAACCCTGCTTTTAATAATTTTAGATGCAGCATCTCCAACATGGGAGCAGCTGGAAAATGCGATGGTCGCTGTAAAGACTGTGGTCCATGGGCTGGTGGATTTCATTCAGAATTACAGTAGAAAAGGCCATGAAACTCCACAGGTAACGAGATTTGATCACTGCATTACGTCTTAATGTACATTTACTGGGAGATGCAACTTTGAAAAATTACTGTTGATGTGGAATATTTTGGCCTTTCCTGTGGGATAATTGATGATACTGTTATTTACTGCATTCAGATTTTGAGAACCTGGTATTTGTGAATATGGATTGCAGCAGAGCCATAGTGAATTCCATACAAGGACAACTTAGCCCCTCAACAAGAAATGTCCTTGTCTTTCTGATTAAAAATGCAGAACGTAAAAACATAACATGGATGTATTTTCTGTATTTTAAGCCTGTTTTTGTGTGAATGTCTGATAGATGGTAAGAGGAATGTCTTGTGGTTTTTATTTGTTGTTTTTTTTAAAGCCACAACCAAATAGCAAATACAAAACAAGTATGTGCCGAGACCTTCGACAGCAAGGGGGGTGCCCAAGAGGAACAAACTGTACATTTGCTCATTCTCAGGAAGAGCTTGAAAAGTGAGTGTGGGAGATGTCTTCCTTTTACTTTTTTTCCCCTCCTTTTAATCTAAATCCAAGCAATCTACAGAGATTTTTGAAAACATTCTCTTCTATATATTCATTCAATTGGAAGGATTTGTGACTCTCTTGGAGTAACAATTCTTTATATGAAATTGAAGGTACAGCAAAGCAATGTCTGCAGACTAATTCTAGTTTTATTTTTTGTTTTACACTATATGAGGTAAAATTTCCTTTTCTGAAACTGAGTCTAAGCTCAGTGTCTCTCAGGGATTGATTATATCACCTACAAGAGAGAATATTAATTACAGTTTAATTGATTAAGGAATAAACTGGGTTGTTGAACAGTATGCAGCTCTGCATTCGTGGAGCTGTTTTCACCCAAATGCATTTTCAAAGAACTGCCAGATGGATCTTGTAAGAGGAGAGATGATCTTGGGTTCCAGTTGTGGAAAACAAGTTTGTAATTTTTCGGTGTCGTGTTCCTCTCAGTCTCTTCTTTTTGCTAGTTTTGCAAATCTATTAAAATTCACAATAAGCACTTTTACACCATCTTGTCTTTTGTGTGTTTGCACATTTGTTTGTAGGTATCGCTTGAGGAACAAAAAAATCAGCGCAACAGTGAGAACATTCCCCCTTCTAAATAAAGTTGGCGTAAATAGCACTGTCTCAACCACAACAGGAAACGTGATCTCTGTCATAGGAAGCCCTGAGGCAACAGGCAAGATGGTGCCAAGTACTAATGGAATTGCTAATCTAGAAACTGGGGTTCCCCAGCTGATCCCCCGCTGTGCAGACACCTCCCTGAGAGCTCTGGAGAACACCAAGAAGGGAGGGAAGACTGGAGCCAATGGCCAGAATACTTCTGGGTCCCCCACAGAATCACTCCCTGAAAAGTAGGTGACTTTTTTACATCAAGACAATTAAACAGAACATTTTGCTTTCAGATTATCATGGAGTTTGTGGGTGGCCAACAGGTGAAGTGTGGTGCTGGCTTGCAGTAACTGCTGGTGCTCAGTGGCTGCAGAGCTGTGTAAGGCCTTGCACTGCAGTGCAGGTGCAGTCACACAAAGCCTGTGGGTTCAAGGTGTCAGAGCCAGCACCTGTTGTTTTAGCTGTTCAATACTTATGTGCAGTGTAGACAAAATGGTAAATATCTCCCTTTATCTCATATTCTGTTGTTCTCAGCCTGGTATCTTAGTTACTGTTGGGTTATTACATAAAAATAAAAAGTTAGGGCATACAAATAAGTTATGTACACATTAGATACAAATATGTTATTACATGCAATAAATTGTACTCAAAATTTTACATTTCCTAAAGCCGAGAAGGATGCACAAAGCATATACTTCCTAGAAACCTAGTCTTGGGGTTTTCAGTTAAAACTTCATAGATAATTCTGCAGGAAACACGGAGTATCTAAACAGCTTTTCAAAGCCTTTGTTGTTACCAGAATACACTTACAAAGGGTATCAAGACATTTATGTCCACTTTTGAGTTCTCCTAGGAGAAAATCAGATGTAGCACCAGTTTGGGGTATGAAAAACAAAATTCCAGAGGAAATGACAAAGCCTGAATTTCCATGTTATGTGGGAGTGTACATGAAGCGGTAACTAAGTGAAATAAATGAAGATCTGCTTAATGATGTCTTGGTAATCCTTTTCAGTAAAATTGGTTCTCCACCCAAGACTCCTGTAAGCCAGGCAGCAGCTACCTCAGCTGGTCCTCCTAATATTGGAACAGAAGTTAATTCTGTGCCTCCAAAATCCAGCCCGTTTGTTCCCAGAGTACCCGTCTACCCTCCACATTCTGATAATGTTCAATATTTCCAAGATCCCAGGACTCAGCTGTCATATGAAGTTCCACAGTACCCACAGACAGGTGAGTGAGATGAGCATGAGTAAAAAATAGCTCTGAGCTTTTCTCTGGAAAAGCCCAAATGCTGAGAAATACGAACAGACATAAATATTTTATATCTCTTTTGTCAATGTCTATTTTATTTTTATTAAATATCAGCCAAATCTTCACTTAATGGAATACTAATCTTGTTAATTGCTGGGTATGTCAGGGACTTGCAGTTTGTTCGCAGTGTTGATGATTCTTGTCTTTGTGTGCTGTATGTTATACATCAGCCTCCAGAAGAACTTCAACCCCAAGGTCTTTCATCTCCTTTTTCCTTTGTTAGCATTTAATTGCTTTTATTTAGGCTTGCTCTTGCCGTGGCCTATCCATGAGGGTATCCATGGGCAGGGTTCAGAGGCATAGCATGCTTCTGCTGGGGGGCTTACATGTCTTTGTGCTCGTTCAAATATTTTCAGAAGGTTCCAGTTATCTTTTTGGGTTGTACTGTGCATGTTTATATTCAAGCAAACAGTTGTGGTTTACAGCACTTGAGTCATTCACAAGCTCTCCAAAGGTAGAGGTGTTCAGGCAATACTCTGAAAAGAAAGAAGCGGAAGTCAAGTGTGAGATGGTTATTTATAGACTTCTTATTTTTTAGCAATATAGTTTTTTCTTTTAGAGAGAACTATTTTAATTTCTTATATAAATAATTGCTTAAGATCCTGTGTTTTCACTTACATAGTTACACCACAGTACATAGGAGCAATGTTTTCCAAACTGGGTCCAGATGGTGAAGGGCCAGCACTGCATCTGCAAATATGGTTGTCATACCTGAAATTACATTTAACAGAAGCATGGTAGGGTCAGTAAGATGTTTATAAAGTGTGACTCCTCATTCTCTAAAGGTGCTTATCAATGCTATTTACAGTTCTACAAGGTGTAAAATTATGGGTCATTTGTGGTTGCATTAAATATGCCTTTTTCCAATTTTTAAGGGTATTATCCAGCACCTCCAACAGTACCAGCTGGTGTGGCTCCCTGTGTTCCTCGCTTTGTGAGGTCCAATAACGTTCCAGAATCCTCCCTCCCACCTGCTTCCGTGCCATATGCCGATCATTACAGTACATTTCCCCCTCGAGATCGACTGAATTCTCCTTACCAACCTCCTCCTCCGCAGCCGTATGGACCAGTCCCTCCTGTCCCCTCTGGAATGTATGCTCCAGTTTATGACAGCAGGCGCATCTGGCGCCCACAGATGTACCCACGAGATGATATTATTAGGAGCAATTCTTTACCTCCCATGGATGTGATGCACTCATCTGTCTATCAGACATCATTACGGGAGAGGTACAACTCTCTGGATGGGTATTACTCTGTGGCTTGTCAACCTCCAAACGAGCAGAGGACTGTGCCTTTACCAAGGGTAAGTGAGAGCCAGGAAGGAAAGGCTCTATGCAGAGTTGCTTCTGAAGGTCATTACTGGAAAGCTGGTAAACAATTAGCATAGACCTGTTGATTACAGTGATAGAGATATGTGACTTGGACGAAGTTTGTGTTTTGTTTTTAACCTTAAAATGGCCTTGCAAAACAGACCATTCTAATCTGCATCAGGACTAGAGCCCCCCTCTGCCTCTTTAATGCCCATGCATGTTGCTTGAATTAATTGTATATTTAAGATTTGAGTTGCCATACGTGGGCCTACAAATTCTTGTGAAAGTCTTCAAGTGATATCAGTGGAGGATTACAGACCCAAGGAAATTTGGGGATCCAAATGTGTCCCATGCAATATTTGCCTTCTGATTGGAATGTGATGGGATATCCAATCCTGTATTCGTGTTTTCTAGGAGCCTTGTGGTCATTTGAAGACTGGTTATGATGAGCAGCTGAGACGGAAGCCGGAGCAATGGGCACAGTACCACACACAGAAAACTCCTCTGGTATCGTCAACACTTCCTATGGCAACACCATCTCCAACACCACCTTCTCCTCTCTTCAGTGTAGATTTCAGCACAGAGGTGGGAAGCCAAAGAACCTCTTTATTTTCCCTTCCTGTTTCTCTAGGATGCCATTTAATATTTTTAGTAAAGATTTTCTACCTGCCACTTATTTTTCATAAAATTAAGTTAAAATTCTAGCAAAAGGAAAGTGATACCTAATAATGATGCATTCAATTTGGTATTAAGGTGATGCTAAACATGAGTGCAGAAAAAAGAGTCAAGAAGTGAAGTAATTCAATTCAGCCTCATTAAATGAAATGTAATTTTGTTGAACTCACTTTGTGAACCTCCAGGTTTTTGTGTAGGGAACAGCAGTTGTGTTTTCCATTAAAAAGTACATTGCCTTTGATACTCCAAATGGCTTTGACTTGATGAGTAGCCTGAGTCAAACTTCAAGTGCTCATCAAGTCCCAAAGAACACATTCCCTTAAAAGTGGTAAAAGCATTAGTAGGACATTGTGTACTTCTGTGTAAGTCTTGTAAAGAGGAATGGGAACTCAAGAAACAGCAATAGTGTGCTTTTGAAGAAAGAATAAAATACTTTAAGGTTGTTTTTTTTATCTGTACATTAAATGCATCCAAGAAACTAGTTTGAGAACCACTGTGACTAGCACTCTTAGCTGTAGTTTGACAGTTTTCTTGGTGATATTTGGAGTGTTAAGAATGATTATTCAGAACAGATCTTGTAAGTGTACCTAAGTGCCTTATGTGTGCATTGAAGGTGGATCAGGATTTAGTAATTTTTACCCAGGTTGGAGGGTTGTAAGTTGTACTTGTATTTACCATGGTTAATATGTTAAAGGAAAATGCACGGCTTCCTCTCGGTTAAGTTGCTGTAGGTATTTGCCTAAGGAAACCTGACACTAATCCAGGTTCCAGTCTCTCATCTTGGCAGGCCAGGCAGTTGTTTGTATGGCAAAGATTGCCCTCTGACAGCTACCAGGGGCACTGGTTTAAAATTTGACAAAACAGCTTACGTTGTCCCCAAGTCAAGTCTTGAATATGGCTGGAACTCCTTGATTGACCTTCGAGATAATTTAATTAAATAGCAGTAAATGTATCTTCTCATTTTAAAACTGAATTCCCTGTTTTTATTATTCATTGCTTATTTATTCCCTTTTCTGTAGTTCTCAGAGAGTGTCAGTGATTTGAGTGGAACTAAATTTGAGGAAGACCATCTCTCTCACTATTCACCGTGGTCTTGTGGCACTATTGGCTCTTGTATAAATGCTATCGACTCAGAGCCCAAGGATGTGATTGCCAATTCCAATGCCGTGTTAATGGTAGGGGTTTTCTGCATGTTCTCTCATTAGTGTGATGGTCCTTACATGCTGAAGTGTCTTCTGTTTGGTTAAACCAGCCTTTTTTTAAAAAAAAAGGTGATAGCTTCCATTATTAGTATTTTAAAGTAGTTCTGCTCATTTGAAGTTGTTTGGAATATCCTTTCCTAGCTTTGTAAATAGGCAACAATAATGAGAAGTTACTGGCCAGCTGGAGAATGTGCCTAACCTCTAATGAGTCCATGTATCTTCTGTCTCCTGAATGTGTAGGATTTGGACAGCGGGGATGTTAAAAGGAGAGTGCATTTATTTGAAACGCAGAGAAGGGCAAAGGAGGAGGATCCTATAATCCCGTTCAGCGATGGGCCCATCATCTCCAAGTGGGGTGCAATCTCCAGGTCATCCCGCACAGGTTATCACACGACAGATCCGATCCAGGCCACTGCTTCCCAAGGAAGTGCTACTAAGCCCATCAGTGTATCAGGTACAAGTACAGGCTTTGTGTGACTGTAATTCATCATTCATACACACTGTGAGCATTCGTCCTTTGTGCTTTCTATAGCTATGAAATGCAAAGAGCTAAAGAACATGTATACCCCACTGAAGACAAGAGAAGATAGTGAATGGTATCTTAATTCTTTTACAGATTATGTTCCTTATGTCAATGCTGTAGACTCAAGATGGAGTGCCTATGGCTCGGATTCTGCTTCCTCAGCACGTTATGCAGAACGGTACGGACTCCTCGAGCTCTGTTCACAGCTTTTCCTGAAGCTTGCAAGTTCTTCAAAGTCCTCAGTGTGTGTGTGGGGAATCAGGAATGTCTATTAATAGGCATTCTTAATTTTAAAGTGAAAGACTTCTTACCTATCCAGCATAAAACCTTGGAAAAAACTTGTGTAGTCTTTAATACTTAATGCAGTTGATAGAGCACAATTACTAGCAGTGTATCCCTTGAGAGACCTATCAAAGAACTGGAGTCAGGTGCTGCCAAGTTGTCATGTCAAAATCTTGAGTAGTTTCAGGTTTTCTTGCCACATCTTACTCATATGTAAAATAAGGATGTTTGCTTCATACAATGCCTTGAAGTATTGTGAGCCACAGTGAAGATGAAGAAGACATTGTCTTAATCACATCTAGTTTCTGTCCGAAAATCTAACAGTGATGGACTTACATATATATATATATAACCATATATATAAGTTATAGAATGTTTGATTTCTAGAACTTGTTTCTAATTTGTAGCTTTGCCTTCTTTCTTTTAAAGGGACAGATTCATAGTGACAGATTTGTCTGGTCACAGAAAGCATTCCAGCACTGGAGATCTGTTGAGTATTGAATTACAGCAGGTAAGACCAGTTGTCATACCATAAGGGTTTTTTAACTTAAAAATTGTTTAGTAAAGTGCTTTTAAATACATTTTCTTAGTGTAGCCTATGGAAAATAGTACAATTGCAAAATTATCAGTAAGAGTTAAAGCAGACACGAGTCCTGCAGCACTTGGTGTGCTGCAGTAGGACTGCTCATAGGAGATGTTCCACTGGCATCAAGAAGGCTGTTTTGAGGAGAAAGTGCTGTGTCTGATGCATGTCAGCAAATGCAGAAAGAAATAAGTGCAGTGCATTAAGAGAACACATGGTTCTGTCACAGCAAGGGAACTGTGCTTTTCTGTGTGGGTTATTTTCCCATCTGACCACACATGGTTTAGGTGTAGTGGTTGATAACTGATCTGTTTCTTTCCATAGGCCAAAAGCAACTCCTTACTCCTTCAGAGGGAGGCAAATGCCCTTGCCATGCAGCAGAAGTGGAATTCTCTAGATGAAGGCAGTCGTCTTACCTTAAATCTTTTAAGCAAGGAAATTGATTTGAGGAATGGTGAGGTAAAGAAAGGGGTAATTGGGATGAAACGAATCTTTGAGGGTGTTTATATATATACAGAAGCTCATGAATTTTAACCAAGAGTTGAAACTTAGTTTTCATTTTAACACTCCCAAATATTTATAGCACATTCTGTGCACATTAAGTCACTGTTGTTGCACTCAGTTATTTCCCTGAGATTAGGCAGGTGCACCTGCTATTCTGCTGCTCTGAACATGCATTTACAAAGTGGGAAGAATGTGACAATCATTTTCATGCAATCATTGGTTTTTTGTCTATTTGTACGTGTTATAAATCTAAACATTTTGCCAATGGACTTTATTAAAATTTCTGCTTCAGTGTTCATTTTATCTCTCTGTTACAGTACTTTATTGGGATTAGATTTAGCCTTGTATCCTGTGTTGTCTATGGCTGAAGTTCCTTTTTGTCTGACTAGCTCTCTGGTATTGCAGAAATGTGTGCTAGAAATGCATCTTCTGTTTTCATTTTAATATTCCACTGTTGTGTAAAGCAGGTGAAAAGCCAATTTGATGTTTAGAGAATATATTAATTCTTTTTTAGACTGATTATCCTGAAGACTGTGCAGACACAAAGCCAGACCGAGACATTGAACTGGAGCTGTCAGCCCTCGATACAGATGAACCTGATGGGCAAGGTGAACAGATAGAAGTGAGTACAAAAGTCTGTGTCTAAAGAGGTTGCTGGGTCCTTTCATTAGTCTTTGTGAGTTAGTATGGTGGAAGTAAAGACTTTTGGTTTTAGTAATGACATCCAACATCTACCTTATAGATAGATAGTACACCTGGGGTCTTGTACTTCTCCCTCAGATACCTGGCTGTTAATAGTAGTGAAGTTAAAAACAGCTCACAGTTTATACTGCTCTTGTCATCCACAGCCATCTTTGAATAATTGGCTTTTCCTTTAGAGAAATGTGGTAGACATTCCAGTAGTATGACATAAAATCAAGGAGTCTTATGACCAGACTCCTGTTTCCATTAGCTTAATGTAGTGGAACTTAATAGGAAAATGTAAAGCTGGTAGGGACAGAGTTGATGGGCATTTCTTCTTTTCTCTTGTAGGAGATTCTGGACATACAGCTAGGGATTAGCTCCCAAGAGGATCAACTGCTCAATGGAACAGCCGTAGAGAACGGGCATCTGCTAAAGCAGCACCAGAAAGAATCTATGGAACAGAAGAGACAAAGTTTAGGTGAAGACCTTGTGATTCTGTGAGTGTTAGACAAAACAGGAGTGTCTGCCAATGTTAGACAAACAGCAGCATCAGAATAGTGGAAGCATGATTATGTAAGGATGAACTACGTACCTGCTCAGACTTGGATTAGACATCTGCATTGTTTATACATGGTGGAGTGAGAAGAACCTGTTAAGAAATAGAATTAGGCCACAAAGCTGAAAGTGCCAGGCTGGTACCATTGTTCGTATGCATCATTGTAATCGTACACACTGAAACGTGTCACAGCTGTTCAAAATACCTTCACAGTCAGTAAGCAAAAAATGCAGAATATTTTTATAGTTAACAGAAATTAAGAAAAACTTCAAAAGGTTAAATGGCGGACTGTTTGCACAAATCTCCGTGGAGAGGTAGATTTTGAAATACACTATTTTAGGTTTATATGTTCTGTAGTCTTTAACAAGTAAAAGCAGCCTTTGAAAATGAGGCAGACTACTTTAACATCTCAAGCATACCATTCCAGAGGAAGATGTTTAGCCTGTTGCTAAAAATGAGTTTATGCCAGTATTTATTTAATGCACACAATTCAGTTCCGGATACTTGTGCATGTCCTTGTTTAATATTTGTGTAACTTATTTTTCTCCTCAGGGAGGAGCAGAAAACAATCCTGCCCGTAACTTCTTGCTTCAGTCAGCCGATCACATCTGTTAGCAATGCAAGCTGCCTGCCCATCAGCACATCAGTCAGTGTTGGCAGCCTCATTTTGAAAACTGCTCACATTATGTCTGAGGATAAAAATGACTTTTTAAAGCCTGTTGCAAATGGCAGGATGGTTAACAGCTGAAAGGCATTCATCTTTCCAGCTTGTGACCACACCATGGAAGCATTTACACTAGCTTTTTATATATATAATATATATAAAAAGCTAGTGTAAATGCTTCCATGGTGTGGTCACAAGCTGGAAAGATGAATGCCTTTCAGCTGTTAACCATCCTGCCATTTGCAACAGG
>JACBWW010000035.1:6960829-6984995 GCA_020086605.1 Lanius collurio | reverse complement strand
ACTAGCTTTTTATATATATAATATATATTATATAATGTATATTTTTTTTAAAAAAAATAATATTGGGGTCATGCATTTCCTGTGGACTCTTTGATACTTCAAGCCCCTCTCGCATTAGCATTCTGAAGAAAAAAAAAACTTACTTTAGTAGGGTAAGGCGTTCACTTTCCACAAATGAATGGAATTTGGACATTGTTTTACTTAAGCTTAAAGCAGCTTTTTATGAGTTTGTAGCAATCCGGTGCGGTATCTGAGCCATTCTTGTTGAAAATGGCTTCTGTAGAAAACTAACAACTCAGTTATTTAAACTAGCAGGATCCTTCGATGATACATCTAGTGAAAGGAAGACTAACTTATTTGTCTCTATTTTGTTTCACGAGAGAAGAACTTGTGTCTTGTTGCAGCTGCTTTTTCTTTAGTTGTGGAACTTTGCATGGAGTATTGTTTCCTGTTGGAAGACTGAGAGGTGGAGGTTTGGACTTGAGGCTTTTACAGGGTTAACACACCATTAGCTTTGCACTGCTGCATTATTTGCAGGTCTGTGGGGCAGTGCTTTGCTGCAGCTTTTGGTTTCCATTCCCCCCAGTTTCTGCTTTAGTACTGTAGATAACACATACACAGGCTACTTGTCCAAGTAAAGTTACCAGAAGTAAATCAAGTGCCTAAGTCCTCCAGCTAATGTACTAGGTATTGATTTCCCCAAGCTATACATGAAAAAAATTTCAACGATTTTGAGAGGTTATGCACTAATGTAACAGCAATTTTGGGTTTTATCCTTTTTCTTTTTTTTCATCAATAGTTCTCAACTTGGAGATTATAGGATCCAGATGACTTGGCAAAAAGTATCAGGTGCTCTTGGCTTTCCTTTGAAAACCCTGTATCTAGTGTTTGCACTGACTAACAAGATGGTATTGCTGTTTTTTGTACTGTTTTGTTTTTAATTTAAACTAAATATTGGGAATTTAAGGTGGTTGTAATTACCTTTGTTAAATGTTATTAATCATAATCTTGTATTCAGGTTTAATTTTTGTTTATTCAGTGGCAACTTATTTTCAAAGACCTTGAAAATACAATGAGATAGCATTATCTGACCTTCAGAGTACTGAAAACTGTATGAATTTATGCCCTGATAAGAGGTGACTGAGAATCATGTTAGACATGTCAACTGAAATTTGGTTTTCATAAACACACATGAACTAGAGCCCTGGGCATATTTTTTTGAGAAGCTTAAAAATCCACTTCTTTTTTTTTTTTCTCCTTTTAAGAAACCAGGACTCTCCCTCCTGATGATTACTATCTTCTTGTTTGTCCTCTTACTTTTCTTTGTGACAAGTTTTACATTTTTTTATGTTTTTATTAACTTCTGTGAAGTTGTTTACTCTGAAAATTGTACTGGAATATTTTAAGCCAAGCTGATCTTTCACCAGGTGTACTGCATGTAAGGGCTTTTCCTGCTAGCAAAATGCTTAAAGAGGATCATGTTACTGGTCGTCTGAGTTGTTATTTTACAAAATCACAGCTATGTGGTCGGGTAAGATTTTGATAACTGTTTTGTGCACGCTTCTGGGGGGTGGGGGTTGGCATTTCCCTGAGGGTTACTGATTAGACTAAGTAAATATTGGTGTTTGATATCTCTCCTAATGAACCTGTCCATGAAATAATTATGTTGTAAATACACCTGCAAATCCAAGGGTTAGTTTTGATATTCTGGTGTCAGTATGGAAGATCTTACACATCTATTTAATACTCCAGTGTCAAGGAATGTATGTAGAAAAACAGTCAAGTAGTCTTTTCTTAGTTTCCTTTGGCTGTTGCTGTACCTTCTCCAGCCAGTGCCACCTCACTCTAGGGTTAGACTGACGCTTCGTTTCACTCGCTACGTGAAGTGAATGGATACAAGAACCAGACCACCTTTGTCACCTTAACTTATTTCCTATTGATGTTAACTTTAACTTAGAATGTTAGACATAAATATGATTGTTGTATATTTTATACCAAGACCATTCTGTAAATATGAATTTATATTACTTTTGAAATGCTTCTGAGATACTATTATTTGCTGTACAATGTAATTCCAAAACAGATATGCAAACAAGTATGTCTCTTTCATGGATATTTAAACAGTGAGATCTTCCATGTTGAAGGTGATGTAATTTTTTTAAAAGATTTTTAAATTTTAAATTGCTATTTTGTTACAAAAATAGAGAAAATATAAAGGTTTGAGAAGTCCTTATTTGCCCTCAGGGAAAGAGCCCTCTGTGCACCAGAACTCCACAGAACATCTTCAGCATGATCTGAGGGTGAATATATACTACATAAATTGATTGTGTATTTACCTTAACTTTTTAATTTTAAAATGGCAATTTTAAAAACTTGGTTGTGCTCTGCTGGAGGGGGTTGGGATAAGCTGCTTACACACATTTGCCTGTTTGTCCAGTGAAATGACATTAGCCTGACATATTCCTGCCAAGGTCTTGGCATATTTAAGAACAAATGTATCTCTAGACTCTTGTCTGCAGCAGGAGGTCCCGTGATAGAGCAGTTCTCTAGGATGACCATACACTTCATGTGAAAAGTTGGTTCTCAACTGAGGCTAGAGTTTTCTAGTTGAGTTAGTTGAATTTTTAACCTATAATGACAGGCAAAATAATTATTTGGGGGTTTAACAGCATGCCAGCTTTGTCTTACGGTTTTAACACTGACTGTGTGGGTTTTGCCATGAAACTAATGCCCTCCAGTGCCCTGACAGGGAGAAGAAGCTGCAGGTGGGAACACCTGGCTCTGGCTTCCTTCTTTGTTGAAGTTTCAGCCCTTGACCCTTTACAAATAAGTATGTATTCATTTGTTAGTTGTAAATCAGGTGCCTTTGGGCTATGGAAGGGCTTATTTTCTGACACTGAGAGAGAGTGACTTACCTTTGTGTGTCAATAGCAGTGATGCCCATTTAGGTTTTGGCTTAACTTACTGTGCTGTCAGAAAAGAAGGCCCGTAGCAGATCGGGGAAAGAGATTGGCTCTTTTGCTTTGCTTGGACAAGCATTTTGGGTTGGGTTGGTTTGGTTAATTTTTTTTTTTTCCCCATTAGGGGTACAGCAGGGATTTCACATGCAAGAGAGACAGGAATTATTAGTATCTAAGTTAATTGTGTTGCCTCACTACCTGGATTCATTCCTCGGTTTGCCTCATTTCCCACATAGGTCTTAATAGAGACTAATGCTTGTGCTGGGAGAGAATGCTTGTGTGAGAAAGTAACTATCTGTACATTCTTAACATATACTTAGAGCAGAGTGATTGCCCTGCTACTGATATTTTGTTCCTGTAAACAGGTGACAAGAAATGAATCTTAGAGTTTATGCAGATTTTGCATTGTAGAATGTATACTAGACCCTTCAAAGGCAAGGTTAGACTCTTTGCAAAGCAAACTGGCGTTGGTTCTTGGTAGTCTAGTACAGGGACACTAAAGTTTGGCATTTGATTTAGGAAAAAGAAAACAGTTGTACACAGCTGATTATGTTAAATAAGCTCTTAATTAAGCTCTTTGTAGAAGTCTAATTTGGAAGGTTTTAGTGCTTTGATAACTCAATTGAAATTTTAATTTCTCCTGTACTCAAGAGCTGAATGCTGTTCTTGTATAATAGTGTACTAGGCTGGATGAGGTACAAAATAATGCACAGTGGTCAGAAACAGCTGAGGAAAGAACGCTTAAAATAAAACTCAATCTAAACTCAGAATAGTTCCAAACATTGGTTTTGTTTGCTTTTTTAAAGCACAAGTTGTCAAGTTGTACCTGTTGCTGTACATAAACACTGTATGCCAGCAGCTCCTTGATCATATTTGTGAACAGACTTTTCATTAATTATTAGACTGGTATTAAAGGAAGGTGTTGAATTTGAGAGTGTAACAAAATGAGAAATGATCAGATGATCTGTAGGATGTAAAAGTCCATTTTTATGTTGTAGTTTAGTCCCTTTGTTAGGAAGTTCCCTCTCATTGAGGGACCTCTTCTGCAAGCAGAACACAATAATATTGCTTTTTTAAATGACCCAATTTCCCAGTATAAATGAACAGCTGACTTTGGCAGTAGTCATCCCCCTGCATCTCTTTGCTGGCAAGGGAGCAGGATAAGGGGAAAAAAAACCCAAAACTGTCACTGATGAGATGAAACAAATCTGAATAATCAAAGTGCCCAATGCCCAAACATAATTTTACACCCCATTATTTAAGGATGCTTGTGGAAGCTTTTAATCACTCAAGATTTTGCTGTAAAAGCTGAAATAAAGCAGAGCCTGGCTGCGTTTCTTACTGCCAAAAGCCAAGGTCATTTGCACATAGCCCATGGATTTCTCCAGAGTAGATCTCCGTTACCCAAGGCATGGGAATGCATGCGTTTTCTTAGCTGGGCAAACAAGTACATTATACAGTAGTTGTGATACAACACACGTGGCTTTGATTTGTACTGCACATACCCACTGTACAGCCACTCCGAAGTATTGTGGTTAGCTTGCAGCATCTGCTGTCGCATTGATACTGTTTACTGCGTATTCTTTTCCCTGGAAGTTTTAAAGAAAATTTTTTTTTCTTGTTGCATTGATTACATTTTATAAATTTGCTTAGCTGGAAAGTTTGGGAAAAGAGGCCTGTTTGTCAATTGTACAACCGATTGTGAAGCTCTAGTGTGAATATTTTTACGTCTGTATTAGACATTTTCTTTGCAAATCTATTGTTCGATTGAAATGTAAATGAAATAAAAGATGGTGTACACCCATCATGTATAAAGCAGGCACCATCGCTACGATGGATTTAATGCTCATTTTTATGGCGCATTCTCAGCTTCTATTTAAAACTATAATTTAAAGAAAAAAAAAAATCTGTAAAATGAAATGGGGATATATGGGGGAGTAAATTCTATTCCGTTTATTTCGGTTTTGATTCCCACTGGTAATGTTTCCCTTCGTGTTAGAGTAGGGGGGCCCCGGCGGGGCCCGTGTGTCGCTGTAGCACTGACGTGCAGAGGTTGTAGCTTTGGCTGGGCACGGATAGAGCATCCCGGTTCGGTGTTTGAGAGACTCGATGGAAGAAGTTTGCAGTATTGACATGTATTTGCATGCACGAATAAAAATTATTTGTCCACCTTAACGGGCTGTTTGTCGTCTCTGCGGGCTGGGGGGAGCGGAGGGAGCGGCGCCGGGGGCTCCGGCCGGTGTCGGGGCGGAGGGGCCGGCCCGTGCTGTTGCCGGGGCCGGGCCGAGGGCTCCGGCTGGTGCCGTTCCCGGGGCGGAGGCCCGTGCTGGTGCCGTTCCCGGGGCCGGGCCCGTGCTGGTGCCGTTCCCGCTGCCGGGCCCGTGCCGGTGCCGTTCCCGGGGCCCGGCCTGTGCCGGTGCCGTTCCCGGGGCCCGGTCCGTCTCCTCCCCCGGCCGCCTCCTTCCCGCCGTGCCCCGCGCGGCGGCCCCGGAAGGCGGCGGGAGAGGTTGAGGGTGGCGGGCCGGGCCGCGGCGGCGGGGCCGGTTCGCTCCGCTCGGGAAGCGCCGCTCGGGCCAGCGCTCCCGAGCCCCGCAGGATCCCCCGGTCGGAGCGCGGCTCCCCGGAAGGGAGAGGGGCGGGGGCGCGGCCCGGGGGTCCCGGGGAAGGAGCAGGGCGGGGGCTCTGGCGGGCCAGGCGCGGGGAGCTGAGCCGGTTCTCTCGGGGCCCGCGGCTCTCCCCGGCCCCAGCCGTGGCCCAGCGTGTCCCGGACAGGCCCGGCCCCTGTGCGGGGCGATCCCGGTAATCCCGGGCCATCTGGCGCTGCGAGCGGCTGAGTGTGGGGTTATCTCCTGCGGAACCTGCAGCGTTCGGCACGAAAGCCGGGCTGGGGCTGGGGCTGGCGCAGGGTCTGTGGCACACACACGGCCTGGGCTGCCTGGGAGACCCCTGCACAGGCACGTGTGAGCGCAGATGGACTGATTTGATTAAAATTTCCTCATTTCAGGTCCTGACTGAAGCTTGTGTCTGAAAGGCTGGAAAGGAATACAGGTCAGAAGGTTTTAATTTGCTTAATTACATTGATAGTTTTTCAGCTCAAATAAATTATTGTTAAATAATGCAAATAATACTCAGTATCTGGGAATCGGTGTGATGGAACTGTCTAATGAGGCTGTAAGGTTCTAAATTGAATTTGCAATTGTGGTTTAAGAATCAACCCAGGTGACTGCACCGAGAGCTGATGAGAGTGGGCTGTATTCTCCTGGGGTTAAAAACTGCTCTGAGGAAGTAAAGGACCACTGGGATGCATGTTTGATCAGAGAGCATCCTCTCTTTTGTTAATTTATTTTTAGAGCATAATGACTACTGCTGATGATAAACTGCTTGGTGAGAAGCTGCAGTACTATTACAGCAGCAGTGAGGGTGAGGATGAAGACAGTGAGAAGGAGGATAAAGAAGGAGAGAGCAGCATTCCTGAAAGTGTGGGCGAGGTGGAGCTCAGCAGCGATGGCAGCGCTGTCAACACAGGTATCCTTATATCAGTGTACTTCTTTTGTAAATCCTTTGTTTATTGGAAATTTTGTATGTTCTTTTAAAATCCGTTTTTTGAAATGAAACTTCTGGGTGTGTGTATATTTGAGCCAGAGACTGATCATTCCTGGCTGTTGTCTAACCTTATTTTTAATAGCTGTTCTTTTTTTAATGTTTGACTTCACCTCTGAGAGGATTCAGCATTTTATCTGAAGCAGTCAGGCTTTGGACAGAAAGCTGAGACAAGGCTGGTTTGTACAGTTTGGTTGATAATATATCATTACTTTTGTTCTGACTAAAGCCATGCTAAAAATAGGGGAACTTTTGTGGGCTGCATTCTATTTCAAGAGCACAGGTACTAATCTTTGGGACAATTATAAGAGTAGCCTAGTTTAATAAACTGTAGTCTTCTTATTAAAAAAAATAGATACATGCTCAAGGACGTGCAAGTGTTAGATGACTTCTTTCATTTCAGTGTCTTCCATAGTTACAAGAACGTTTATGACAGGTTCACTGTTTTACTGATTGATAAATTATTTCTAAATGATAGGTAAAATTGTATTGTCTTTTCTGTACAAAATGCACACTTCATTCCAGGTCCCAAGGGAGTCATTAACGACTGGCGAAGATTTAAACAGCTGGAAACGGAGCAGAGGCAGGAGCAGCGCAGGGAGATGGAGCGGCTCATTAAAAAGCTGTCCATGACCTGCAGGTCCCACCTGGATGATGAGGCTGATAAGCAAAAGCAGAAAGAGCTTCAGGAAAAAATCAATGGAAAGGTAGGATGGCACAAATGAATTAAAGTGCCACTTAAGTGTTTAACAGTTTTGTTTGCCTGTGATAACAAATAAGTGACTTGCTGCAATACCAGAGAAGTCCAAAACCTTTTTCCAGATTTCTCATCTGTTGATCAAATAAGTCAACTTCAGGGGATTAATATGAAGGGTTGTACAGCAAACCTATGAATGCTGCCTCCCCTGCCTGAAACAGGCTTAGGAGCCCTTATTGATTTAGTACTTAGTAAGTGGGTGTTGAGAATTCAACTCCAAGCTCCATAAATGGGAAGATATTGGAGGTAGTGAATGGTTTTAATCAGCTGGGCTGTAAACTAGCCCTGAATAGCAGTCAGAGAAGTTACTAATTTGCAGATGTATTTGTGCCTTCAGATGATGAAAGTTGGCTGTGCTCTTCTGTATCTTGAGTGATGCAGGTAAGTTTAATGAAGCAAGTGAACAGGTATAAAATACACAAAATCCTATTAATTTCAGTTCTACAGGCACAGTGGTGCCACAAAATGTTAACTGAAAAGCTAAATGAAAATCTGATGAGAAGGAAGCTCATCTTAGGTCAGACCAGTTTCCAGATCAGCATTCCCAGCTCAGTGAAAGCACCTGTCCACCATTAACCTGGATTAAAGTGGGAGCCTGGAGCAGCCACTTGTGTTATTAGTGCAGCTTGTGGAAACTGGAATACACAGAGTGCTTGAGCCTTCATGGGTTGTACTTTGCTGTTATTAAAGATGAGTGACCCACATTAATCCCCTTGATTTACATTCTCATTATGTAAGTGACCCATATAGCGGTGCAGTTGTTTTTCAGCAATCTCTGTGTGTGTTTTTTAGATGACTTTACAAGAATACAACATGATCCACAATGATGAGGATGATGAGGAATTCTTGCAGCGCTACAGGAAGCAGCGGATGGAGGAGATGAGGCAGCAGTTGTACAGTGGGCAGCAATTCAAGCAGGTGTTTGAGATCACCAGTGGAGAAGCATTTCTGGACACCGTGGACAAAGAGCATAAGAGCACTCTGATCATGATCCATATTTATGAGGATGATATCCCTGGCACCGAGTCCCTGAACGGCTGCATGATCTGCCTGGCTGCTGAGTACCCAACAGTGAAGTTTTGCAGAGTGAAGAGTTCACTCATTGGTGCCAGCACTCGCTTCACTAACAATGCCCTGCCAGCTCTGCTGGTCTACAAGGCAGGGGAGCTCATTGGCAATTTCGTGCGCATCACTGACCAGCTTGGGGAAGATTTTTTTGCTGTAGACCTGGAGGCCTTTCTGCAGGAATGTGGTTTGCTGCCAGAAAAAGACCTTCTGCTCCTGACTTCTATACATAATCCATCTGCATGTTACAGTGAAGACAGTGATCTGGAAATAGACTGAACCGTTTATGCCAAGGGCCCGTAGGTGTAGTTGTGCTGTGGGATGTTCTTGTGCTAGGGATTGTTCTCTCTCCTCCATTGTATGGGTATGTATTCCTCCCCTTCATGCACTTTGACTTTTGCTCATTAAAAATAACAAGGAATTGCTAACATTTTCTTAAATTAATTCCACATGTACACCTAAAACAGGGTCATTTCTATGCAATTCAAATGTATTTTACTTACCATGAAGTTCTAACACAATTCAGTCAGCTGAGGAAATTGTCTGCTGTCTTTTCTCAGTGTCCTTACACATTTCAATTGAGATGTGGCCACCAGTTCCCTAAGACAAGAACTGAGACTGCAAATGAAAGAGTTTTTAAAATTCAGGACTTACTAACCTGGTGATGAACTGCTCCAGTAAAAGGTGTGAGGTCCCATGTTCCATTCCACAATTTGCAGCCTCCTTCCTGGGAGTATCTTGTTTTAACACTTGGCCTTCAGTTTTTGTTCCTCTCTCACTTACAAATAACAACAGCCTCTGGCTTCATCTTGAAAATTGCTTTTCAGCTTGAGAGAGTTCTTCCCTTAACCTTCCCTGAGACATAAATGCAATTACAGCTCTTAATACATTCTTGGGTTTTAAAATACCCATCCTTGGAATTCACAGTAGTCACTTGATCAGAAAATGAGCTCTGCCTCTTCAGAGAGACTGTCTGCTACAAAGAGCTCCAGTGTGTGTGCTGAACAGCAGCAAGGAGAATTTTGTTGGCAAAATGCAGAATTAGGACTTGAATAACCTTAGAGTTTCATCTCATGATAAAATTACTAAATCAGTGCTAAAGTTCTTTTCTGTCTGCCTTCAGCAGTAGTAAGTAGAGTATCATTACCTAAATACATGACCCAATGTAATGCCATGTTTAATGATTAAATTTAATTGCAATTTTTATGTAAAGCACTTTGGAACACCAGGAAGAAATGCAAATGTGTCTGTGGATCTTAATAGGATCTTAATAAGACTGGATCTTGGGCTAGAAAGAGGAGAGTTTCTAACTGTATCTATTTGAACTGTGTTTTAAAAAGTAGTATGAGCAGAAAAATAAACAATCTGTAAATTAAAATAACTGAGTTGGCACAGATTGTAGCTGTTTAAGGAAACTGGCAGAAATCCAGGTTTTCAAATGTGGTGAGAGATTACTTCTTTTCATCTGAGCATTGCAGAAAAAAACCCATGTAAGTTATATGAAATTAAATCATTGAGTGTGGATATCAGCACATTGAAGGAAAATATCAAAGTAACTGTAACTCATATCCAGGATGACATTTGGTGAAGTTTGTTGTGCAGACATGGGTACATTTTAGCATCATCATAAAACCTGTCTTGGAGAGGGGATCAAGGGAGAGCTGTCTGCTTGAGTTGCTTTGAAGTTTTATTTTTATAAAGTGCTTTTTTTTTTTGCCCCCTATGGCAGCAAAATTGTAACAGGATCAAATCCTCTCCTGCTGCTCTGTGTCCAATGGCCTGGAGCAAGGTGACTCCTGGTGAGGAACCTCCTGTGCTCAGGTATGGGAGAGGTGGTTTGCAGTGCCAGTAGCAAAAAGGAGAAGAAAAAAGGTCTGAATCCAATTATCATTGATCTGGAAGAATATAACAAGCACAAGGAAGTGAGGGGAGAGAAGCTGTGCCCTAACCCTGCTGCTCCTTCGTGCACAGGCCACACAGCTGTGAGCAGGGAGAGGAGGCTGAGCTGGGGAAAAAAAGCTGGTGCTGCTTTTGCCCTTTCTTGAAACTGAATCCTCAAGGAGTTCTATAAATAGGAGTTGAAAAAGCACTTGTCAGGTAGGTATATTGCCTCTGGGAAATGTTTAGTTTTGGAAGGAGCAGCTCAGTGCAGGGAGGCAGCTGGGAATGATGGATGTTACCGGCCCTGGTTGTGGGATCAGCTGGACCTGCTCCCACTTAAAGAGGTTCCAACACAAACGGCAGAGTTTGGGCACGGAATGTGTGCACAAGGAAGCACAGACGGCTCCTTGGCGAGGGCAGGAGTGAAATCCTGGGGTGAGCTCAATATGGACATTTAATCATGGTACCAGCATGGGTGCCAGGCGGTGCAGGACAAGATTTAGCAAAGAAAAGATTATACTGAGTTTTTGTGGCTTCCCATCTGCCTCTTTGTAAAATGTTCAACATAGGCCTTTGCTGAAAATCCAAGGTTTCCCATGCAGTCACTGGCCTGACTCCCATGGCAGAGGGGCCTGCTGGGACAGGCTGGGAATCTGGAGACTCCCTCCAAGGGGAGATTGCTTTTCCATCCAGGGCCCTTCATCTCCTGCTCAGTGAATCATCTCAAAGGCCACACAACCCCAAACAGATGTTTTCATTGTTGCTGCACGAACCCAGGCAGCCCCATCCTCCTGTTCCTGTCCATCCCCACGTGGGCAAGCTGCAGCTGGGCTCCTCAGAGGCCTGTTTAAAAATCCAGAGGATGTCCTACAAGCTGTGTTTACCAAGAGCTCAAACAGAGGGTGCTTCTGGCAGCACTCGCCTCTGCACTGGCCCCAGAGCACAGCAGGGAGCCCTTGCCATGGTTGGGTGGTGCTGATGGCTGCACCAAACAACTCCATGGGTGGATGCAAACACTGCCTTGGATGTGGCTGCACCTTGTGCTGGACAAACTGCTGAGGGTGGGATTGATTTCTGCAAACTGCCATGGCTAGAAAATCAGCACAGAAACAAAAGCTCAGCTGGGCTGGGGGAAGCTCTGTGTGCAGGGCTGTGGGTGCCTGGGCTCCTGGGGGAAATTTCAGTCGTGTGTTGGATGATGTGCCTGGGGTTGGTCCTTCAAAGAAACGACTTCAGAGCTTTTCCTGCTAGCGGGAGGGAGATGCTTTGCTGTCCTGGACTGGTTGGAAGAGGTGCCAGGCTTGCCAGTGGTGGCTCAGCAGAGCTAGTTCCCAGTGGAGCATGCCTGCTTGGTGGCAGAGAGCACCCAGGCCGCTCTCGTGCAGTTATCAGCTGCTCCCAAAGCAGCGCTGGCAGCCGGCGATAGCCACGAGCAAACGCAGGATGTTTGTGGTTTAACCGAAACGAGCCGAGCTTGTGCCTCTCGCCGGATGGATGAGAAGGATGCTCGGGGCTGGAGCAGCTCCTCGCCAGGAAGGGCGGTCACACACATAGCTGGAAGTGTGCTGGGCTGGCTGGAGGCACGTGTGGGTGGGGAAGGACCGTGTCCTGCTCTTGGATTGCTGCTCAGCACTTCTGCACGACATGGTGGGACTGGGAGCACTGAGGTGTCCAGCCCAGGGGAGCACAGAGAAGCTGAACCTGCCCACTGCGCCTTCAGGGGTCGTGTCAGCCTCTCTGCCTCCCCACATCCTGTAGGAAATTAAAATCCAGATGATATCGTGGTAATGCCATCTCACTTCAGAAGGGTTAAAGAGAGTGAGTGAGAAGGCTTGTGCCTTGGGAGTCCCTGCTTGCAGACGTTTCCTTTGACCTTCTCCTAACACGTCCCTGCCAAGGCACCAGCTCTTTAAACCTCCCTAGTTTAAAATTCCTGTAACACCTCCCTGGGAGTCCTGCCGGGATGCAGCAGAGGCTCAGGTCCTCTCCTCCAGGACAGCACGGGAGGGAGCTGCAGCTGCGTGCTCTCGTACAGACTCTGGCTATTTCATGTCTACAAAACACCCAGGCAGCCAGATTTTTGTGTGGATAGATTTTAAGTGATAGAAATACACAATGTTGGTTTAAGCACTGTGTCAGAATATCCTGAATTGGAAGGGACCCACAAACATCATCACAGTCCAACCCCAACAATCCCACCTTGTGCCTGAGGGCATTGTCCAAACACTCCGAACTGTGGCACTGGAGCAGCACAGGGCTGGGGGGTGGCTGGAGGGGAGTGAAGCTCAAACCCCCTTCAGGACGCTCAGAGACCCTCACGGAAACATCTGAGGGAGGGTGGTGGCTGTTTATTGCTTCAGGAGCAGTCAGCAATGGCCCAGCACAGTGCTGGTGAGCACAGCCAGAAATCAGAGGAGTTTTTAAAATTATTTATTATTTCAAATGTCCTTTTTCCTGGAGCTTAACCAGGTTCTGATGGGGATCAAGGCCAGTGACAATGGCTGACAGCTGCCACGTGGGTGGGGTGGGCGAGGGCTGAGGTCTGCGTGTGTTTTGGGAGGAGGACAGAAGCAGGCTCTGTGTGCTGTGAGGATGTGTTTGCTGAGCTGTTAGTGCAGAGAAGGGTGATGATGGTGGGATGGAAGACTCCATCCCTTTGTGTGCACAGAGGTAGCATCTCACTCTGAGCAGCCCCGGGTTGGCAGGCACTGGCACATGCCAGGGTCCGAGCCAGCATGGCACAGGAGGTCCAGAGATCTGACCTCGTGCTTCTCTCTGGTCTCCTCTAGGAGAGACACTGCTTTGGTTCCTTCTCCCAGCTGTGCATGAGTGCTGGGCAGGCTGTTGCAGGAGAACAGGCTCCTACTGCAAGCTCAGGCACTGCTGGGGCAGCATGAACACCTCCACTGTGTCCTCCCCATCCCTCTACATGCTGCTGCCTCCTCCTCTGCATCCCTCGGGTAGCGCATCGCTTCACCAGGTGCAGCAGGGGAGGAGGGAGTGCTCCCTGGGCTCTGGGCTCCTCTGTTCTGAGCAGGAAAGAGGGTCTGTTTACTGCAAATAGACGTCGTGTAAGGAAAAATTGGACTCCTGGTGAGTAAGAATTAAGTCAGTGCTAGCCAGTTAACTAAAATGAAATTTTTCCAGTCTTATACTTTTCACTAATTCCAAAAATGGTTTTCAGGCATAACCTGGATATGACCCCTCTGGAAGAGGGGCTGCTGGTGGCCTGGTGCTGGAAGGCAGTGGGGATGGAAGGTGACAAAGCATTGGGGACTCCAGAGTGTCCATGAGGGAGCCTCAAAGCTGCTTCGTGCAAGGTATTCACTAGCAAGAGAACTGAGTCTGCTGAGGACAGCGGTGGCAGCCACATTCCCGAGGCACTCGAGCTTTTCAGAGAGCAGGGAGCAGCCTCTCCTCAAGGGCTGGCATGGAGGACACCCAGGATGGGACCATCTCCTGTCCTGTTTCTGTTGGGCACAGAGGTGCCAGGTCCCTGTGTCCCGGCCGTTCCCTGCAGGAAGGAACAGGAGGATACTCAGCACAAGGCTGGGAGCTCAGCTCAGCCTGCTGAGGGCAAGGACAGTCCCTACCTGGGCAGGTCATCCCGGTGCTAGAGCTCTGTAGAGGATCCACCAGCCCAAGGGCGGCCGTGTTCGGCAGCGTCCGGCACACGGAACGCCACATACGGGCACTTCTTCACGTTGAGGCACACGAGCTTCTCGAGGGATGCCGTCTTAACGATCTCAAAGCCGGTTGCTCCACCAAATGTACTGGGTTTCCAGTACTCTGGGGAGCAGATGGGATTTCCAAACAGCCCCTTCAGGGAAAATGGAGCTCCAATCTCCACCATGCTTTCCCCAAAAATGCCATTGGGTTGTGGTTTCTCAAGCAGCAATCCTGGGTAAAACTCCAGAGCATCAATGTCTCCATACAGCTCTTCCAGCTCCGCCGCCTTCTCTTCCTCTCCTGCACCAAATGAACATCAGAGTGCTTTAGCAAGGGAATCACACCCTGCAAGGACTGACCCTGCAGTGGGCAAAGGGAGGGTGGCTCCCTCGCAGGCAACGGTGAGCCTGACTCCCAGGCCAGGAACTGTCCTCTGGAACAGTCCTCCAGCCCACAGGAGGAAGGCCCCCTTCATCCCCTGCATCAGCCCAGTCTACCCCACTGTGGGACCACGAGCAGGCAGGGCTGAGATGGACAGGAGAGGCTGCTCTGCTGGGCAAGCCCAGTGGCAGAGGGGCAGCTCATGGCCTCGTACCCACCCACGGGCACAGAGTGTCTGCCCTGCCCCAGCAAAGCCCCAGGAGCAGCACTGCAGCCCTACCTGTCAGCTCCTGGAAGGACTTGTAGGGCTTCATGCCAAACCTTTTCCGATACTCGTTGAAGGGCTGTAGCCTCAGCTGCCGGGACTCCTTGATGACCCCAATGGCCACGTGCAAGACATTGGCATTGATGGTCTGTCCCCCACCGATCTGGAGGGGAGAGCACAAGGAGGAGCACATGTCAGGCACAAGGCAGCACCAGCTTCGACTCCAGGGGGCCACCACACTAAAGCATCCGTGTCCTGGGCTCATGTTGTGCACACCAGCACATCACTGCAGCAGCAAGAACAGGGGGAACCAGTGCAAAAACCAGCTCTAGAGCAGCTTGGTCAGTTCAGTCCTGTTCCCAGAGCAGGGCACAGTGCAGAAGTCCCAGATGGACAGTGACCCAGAGACCTGGGAGGAGGAGAGAGATTTCAGGCTTACAGGGAGAACCCAAATGCCCAAAGGGCCTCAGGCTCAGCCTCAGCTGGGCTGCTTCGCACGAGCAAAGAAGGTCAGGAATGGAGCCGCAGTCGCTTGGAAGAAAACATCCATGTGATGGCAGCAAAGAACAGTGCCAGACGCTGCTCCAGGCCCCGCTGCTCCACAGCCAGGGAGATCTGGCTTCCACAGGCTCCTGGCATCACCGGGATGTTTACTACAGAGCACCCACGGCAAGCAACTGGGGCTGCCAGGGCCAGCCTTGCCACCGTGCTTGTGGGGAGGACTCCTGATGTGCCCATGAGGTGCTGCCCTGGGCACACTCAGTGTGACATGTGCCCCATGCATGAGTGCCCCTGTGGGGAGGGCAGAGCAGGACCTTACCCTTCCTGCTATTTGCTTGGAAAAGGACTCCACCAGCGCCTCCACGCCGTAGTCCATGAGCATGGAGGTGTTGTAGAGGAACTGCTTGTAGCTGTACTGTTGCCCCTGGATGATGAAGGAGTCGGGCATCAGCCCGTGCCAGTGATAGAGCTGGTTGAACTCCACTGCTATGCGATTCCGGTACTGGAACTGTGACCCAAACAACAACTCGGGGTCGAACTTGAGGCTCAGGTAGTACCCACTGAGGTGCTGGACGTAGTCTTCAACAACAATCTTAATGGTCTCCCCTGGGCAGGAGAAAAGAAGCAGCTGGCAGCAGCAGGAGCCACCAGCTCTGTACCTGAGCTGCTACCCACACCTACCACAGCAGCATATCCCAGCACCCACCCACCTCCTCCTGGCTGTGGGCTTGTTGAATTGGCTGTGAATTTTTAGTTCATTCATTTTTTGATGGCAAAAGTCAGTCTGCCAAAACCAAAGGGCTCCTGAAGGAGCTGACCTGGATGTATTTCTTAGAGATACTGTGGTGACATGGCTTATTTCTGGATTTTGGTCAGAAATTACTTTTCCTGAGATGATAACAAATTCATAATGAACATTAATCAGAAATAATTCAAAATTATGACAACATTTTTCAAAATTAGTATTTTTGATGGACCAAAGCAAATTTTTTGCTCTATTGACCAAAACCAACGATCCCCAGAAGGCTGCTGGAGGAACTGCCTCGAAGGCAGTTTGGCCATTACCCTCAAACAGAGGCTGGCCAGCGTGTGAGTGCGTGGGGGCTGCCCAGGGGGCAGGACACGGCGGTGCTGGTGCCTCACCGATGAGGATGAGCCGCGCCGTCTGGAAGAGCTGCTCGTCACTCCAGGTGGGATGGTCCCGCTTGAGCAGGTCGCAGACACGGTTGTGCTCGCGCAGCCAGAGCGTGGCGTACACGCAGAGCCCCGGCAGCAGCCCGAACACCTCCTGCCCCACCGCCAGCTGCTGCTCCTTGGGCACGCCCGACGGGTACACCATGTGAACAGGAGCATCGGTGACCGTGGGCGGGTACACCTCTCCATCCACCACCTGGGGACACGAGAATGAGTGGCAGAAAGGGCAGAGGGGACACAGACATCCCAGTAAAAGCCTGCCCAGCCAGGAGCTGCCTCCCTAAGGGCACCACATCTGCTCTCCTGCAAGAGGTGAGTGGAATGGAAACACCTCCCCCCATACAGCCCCAAATGCCTGCTGCCGTCAGAGCAGCTGCATCCCAAAGCTTGTCCCCTGGCCAGCAGCCACACAAGACATCAGGCCTGGGGTCTCCCAAGAGCTGCCAGAGGAACACAGGCTTCAAACAACCATGGCTCACTGGATGTGTTCCAGTTGTGCTGGGTGGTACCTGAAATTTCAGCTTCCCATCTCGGAAGAGCCGCAGCTGGTGCTGCCGCTGCAGGTTGTCCCCGTACAAGTGTCCCAGGTCCACCTGTGGTGGGAGCAGGGCGTCACAGATGCTCTGAGAGGCACACGGGCCCCGGTCACCCCCTGCTCCCGCTGCCCCCGTGCCCTCACCCCATGCCCCAGCGCCTTGGTGAAGCCACGTCCCATCTTCCCCGATGTCTTGAAGAACTGGTGGGTGAAATGCTGGGCAAAGAAGGCAAACATCATGTTGGTGCCTCGGGGATCAGCTTCAAACTTCTGCCGCAGCAGGAACCTCTCTGCCAGGAGCTGGGGGTCGGGGAGCTGCAGCTTCCCTGCAAAGGATGGAGGTTGAGGGCAGATGCCCAGTGCCGACCCAGATGGGCACTGATGCTGTCTGCTGTGTCTGCTGCAGCATCAGGCACAGACTCATCTGCACAGACACCTTACAGCCCTCTCACACAGGCCATGACATGCCTCAGAAGCTCAGCCTGAGCTGTCCCAGCAGCATTTCGGATGCCATCAAGCTCCTCCTGCTGTGGAGCCAGCCTGGGCAGGACAGGGGTAGCACGTGGCACTGCCAGGGGTGCCTTGCAGATGTGTCCATGGCAATGAAAGCTTGGCTGTGGCTGGGTGGAAAACACTCAGGGTGCGGGTCCCCAGGCTAGTCACATACCTTTGGTCCCCATGGGCGTGGGGCAGTCGTCTGGCACAGGCGGGAGGATGCGGGTGTAGTAACTGACGTTGGCATAGGCCTCCCAGCTGATGTAGCCATAGTCAGAGTTGAAAGTGGGAGGGCTGGGGATGAGATTGGCACGAACTGAAAGGAGAGAGGGGGATCAGCACTGTGGGGTTTGAGGCAGCACCCCACAGGCTCTGCCCCTGCTCCCTGCCTGCTTGCTCTGTGCTGCCAGACACCCTCCCCTGGCACCCCAAAAACCAGAAAGGTACCAGCAGTGGAGGCATGTGGACATCCTGGGCTTTGCTCTGAGCCTTTTAAAGGCTGCAATTCTCTGCAGAAAAGGAGGGCTCGTGCTAATGTGCTAAGAGGATTCTTGGATGATGAATGAGATGACAAAACCATAGAAAGGGTGAAGCCAACAGCCGGAGCCTTGTGAGCATGTCGCTACGGCTCCAAGAGCTGGAACGTAAATATTTATGCAAAGTGATGAATATGGGGACATGAGTAACAAGGGCCATATTTCCACAGGCTGCTTTCTGTGCAGCTGTGAAAGAGCCTCTTGGCCCAGGGAGCACAGCATGCCAAGAGCTGCTTGTGTTTTCCAGCCAGCTGGCAGCCTGGCACAGTGCTGGGGACCCCCTACACCCCACTGCAACCCAGCTGGGCAGCCCCCCTGGGCACAGTGACAGCGTAACAGGGTGATGGAAGGATAGGGTGGCAACCTTCTGGGTCTCCTGGTGAGATGACTCAAGCCTAATGCCCACCTTGCCCACAGGAGCTGCTCAGCCTCGCTGCAGCCCTGCTATCTGCACCCATATTTCTGCTCATGCCAGGGGGTTCTCGAGTCTTGCTAAACCCCAAGACCCTCCCCAACCCCTCACCTGTCAGCACAAGCCTCATGAGCGTGTCCCTGATGAAGGTGCTGTTGATAATGTCCCAAAACCACTTGAAGTGGGTCAGGATGAAGTGGTAGAAGGCAGGACTGGGCTTCAGCAGGTTGTGGAGACGCGTCCAGAACTCAGCTGGGGGAAAGAGACCAAGTGAATCACTCTCCCCACTGAGGAGCCAGCCCACCCACACCTGCTGTCAGTGAGTGCTGTGGGCACAGTGCTGCCCTGGCACCCACGGGTGCCAGATCCTGGGGAGAGGGACTTACGGGAGGTGCAGTTGACCCCGTAGTATCCTGTCCGTGTGCAGTCACACTCGTATCCTTTCAGGCCGACCCTCACACACACCCCTTGATTCTGGCAGGGGAAATAGCAACAGGGATTCACTGCAGGGAGGGGGAGGGAGAGAGGGAGAGAGAGAGATCACCATCACAGCCACCACATCACTGCATCTGGCAGCTCCCTGCTCCTCAACGGGGGGCACTGCCTCTGACCCAGCCCAGCAGGGCCCAGCTCAGGAGAGGAGGTGCTTTGATGCAGCCACTTCCATGAGCCCAAACCCCAACAAGTTTGGTGTCAACAGCGTGCTGCAGGAGCCAAGCACTGCCCTGGTTTGGTGGCCTCCCCCATGCCTGAGGGTGTAGCTTCGTGCTGGTGGGCTGCTGTGCCCCTGGAGCCCCAGCACGGGATGAAGCCGTGCAAACAGCATCTGTGTCAGTAACACAGCCATTGTCAGGGCAGTTTGCTTTGGCAGGCGGCCCCTCCGCGCCCGCCGCCCCGAGCGGATGGAAAGGGCCTCTCAGGGCTCGCTCCCGGCTCCCGCCCGGCCCCTTCCTCCACCACCTTCGTGCCCAGCCTGCAGGGACGAGATAAGGGCCCCTTCCCGCCCGTCCCAGGGCAGTGGGATCCCGTGGGACAGGGAGACCCCCTGGCACAGAGCAGCTCCCACACTGGGGCAGCACCATCCACACCAAGCCCCTCCAGTCCATCCCGGAGCAGGAAGATCCTTGTAACTCCACCTTCTGCAGCCCCTCCAAGAGCAGCAAAAGTCAGGAGAAAGAGAAATACAGTCCATGGTGGCCAGAGACCCTTCTGCCTTCCCTCAGCCCTAGGAATGCTCTGGAAATTGGGACATCCTCTGTCACAGCCGCCTCCCAAATCCTCACCAGTGGCATCCTCAACCTCACCAAGCCAGGTCTGTCCCCACGGACCCTACACAGGGCCTTTGTGCCAGGAGGAGTAAAGAGCCTAAACCCAGACCTCCTGGAGCAGCCCTGGCTGAGTGTTTGAGTGCACTGGAGGCCACCAGCCCCACTGGCTCACACAGCACTCAGGGACAAGGGTGCCACCAGCACAGTGCCCAGCTCTGGAGCTGCTGGCAGTGGGGATAGGGGAATGGGCAGCACCCTCAGTGCTGCAGAGACCGACAGCCACTGCCTGTGTGCCCAGTGTCACGGAGGATGGAGGAAGGTCTCCTGAGTTCCATGTGGTTCCTGAGCTCACCAGATCCCTGCTAGGTCTGCTTCAGGTTCTTCTGGAATCTGGGAACAGGTTCCAATGCTGGGGTGGAGAGACGGGCATGCACAACAGAAACCACATTTTTTCCATAGGAAATTGCAGCTAAAAATTAACATCTTTGAAAAATAAAGCTAATTTTATGAAGTTGCTCAGTCTCCCAACAGCAACACACTCAGGGCAGGGCAGGGACAGCCTGGGAGCCCGGGGCTCAGCCGGCAGCTCTGCTGGGCTGTGCTCAGCCCTGTGGCCCCAAATCCCTCACGGCATAGGGCCTGACTTGCAAAGACATGTTCAGCTCCCAGCACTTCCATCAGGCTCCCTTTCATCTCGGATCTTTTCATGTCTCCAGACGGGAGGCAGCAGGCAGCATCTTATTTATCTCAGATAAACTAAGGTCAGACCACCCGTTCAGATTTTTGCAAGATGGGAATTTTTGGAAAGGGGGAGATGTTGCAGCACAGCTGGAGCATCCTCTGGGCAATTCCCACACCGGTAGATCCACATTTGGCTCTGCTGCAGACCCAGCAAAAGCCCCAAAGAGGAGCCCCGTGCCGTGCCCGGTGCAAGCCGGGGGAAGCAGGGCTTTTGTGGGCACCGCAGCCACAGGGCTGGGAGGATGCTCCGCGCCACAGGCTCCGGCACTGCAGGTCGTGTCCTGGCCCGCCTCTCCAGCTGATATGAGGAGTCAGGAGAAGTTCGCTCTGCCAGGGCACTCCCCGGTGCGGGGCTCGATGACAGTCGTGTCGAGCCCTCCTCCGAGGCGGCTCTGGCAGCGTGCCGGGCTTGGCCGGGCCGCCTCCTCCCACGGTTCACCGCAGTGTCAGTGCCGCGGGGTCCCGGAGGTGGGGTGGGAGCAGCATGTTCCAGCCAAAAGGGTGGGAAGGGGATGGAGCATGTCCTGGCCCGCGACACCAACCCCCTCACATCCTTACGGAGCCGCCCTCTGCAGCAGCTCCGCGCTTCTCCCCGCCCCGGCCTGGAATCCTGCGCTGGCCTTGCCGGGACGGCTCCAGGTATGGGGAAAGTCGCTGCCAGGACGGCCCCTGTGTGCCGGCAGGGCCGGGGCACACGCCCCATCACCGCTGAAAAATGCCAGATTTCGGGGACAACATCCGTTCTGCAAACCGCAGCCAAAGCAACCTGGGGTGAATCATGGCCGGGACGGAGCCGGGCTCGCTCCATGGGACCCGGCCCCACGGCCGCAGGCTTTGTAGACGATGAAACGCTTACGCACTTGTTTTTCTGATCCAGGAAGGTTTTCCCGGGCCCACGAACTGTTCACAGCACACACGCCACAGCCAGATCGTCATCTGCAACCACTTCTGGCAGCACCACGAGCAGAAGCAGCATGCCAGGGCCACAGCTGTGTTCCACGTGGGCTCAGTGATCCTCCCCCTGCACCTGAGCCAGGCTGCCCGCCCGGGTGGGCTGGAAGGACGACACAGCCCCAGGGCTCTCCTGTGGCAGCTGGCTGCACCCTGTGGCCCCGGCTGACTCTGAGTGAGCCCCACTGCGGAGGGGATGTGCAGGGAGGAGGCACAGACCTTCACGGGCATTGTAAACAGACATGAATGCAGAGGAGCCCTGCCAGAGGTCCCCAGCGCCCTCACACAACAGGGCCTGTGCCCGACCTGCCCCATGGCTGGGGCACACGGACATGTTGGATGCTGCCACTGCTCCTGTTTGGCAGCGTGAGTTGTGCAATGACTGCTGAGAGGACGGTCAGGTTTACTTTGCAAGAACACTTGAAGAAAACTACACCCCTGAAGGCAAGTTAGCAGCCAAGGGCAATATCTGCAGGGAAAACTGAGAAACACCATGGGACCAGCCTGGCTCCGCTCATAGCCAGAGGAAAAGTCTACAGAGAACAAACACCGTGGCTCAGAGCCAAGGTGCAGCCAGTGAGGAGTCAAGTGGAGTACTCTGAGCAGCAAACATCAAGTGAGCAGGAGATCCTATCCTCAGCCCGACATCCTGTTATTTGGTCTTCGAGAGCAGATCTGAAGACCAGATTAGGGCTGTGGTCCTCCTGGTGCAACGCTGGAAGGAGCAGAGCCCGGATGCTCTGCTGACAGCACCTCGGGGCACAGCACAGTTCCCCTAATTTCTCAATCAGATATCTCCCTCCCTAATTAAGGCTTGGAAAAGAGCGCTGCTTTCATGTATATCATGTATCCCAGGTACTTTTTTCCCCCCACATAGTGAAATTTGCTTTGATCGTGGTGTGCAGCAGTCAGCTCCAGGGCTGCACCATTCCAGAGCTGCGTCTGCCCCAGCTGCTTCAGGTACGTGGGTCCCCAGCATGTCCTCAGCATGTCCTGTGCTCAGCAGGACACACAGATGTTGGCCCCAGCTGTCCTCAACTCCCAGACAAACTTCTCAGGAAGATAAGACACATGCAAAGAGATGGCCAAGCCAGAGAAGGAGCAGTACAGAGGCTGTCCCTTGCCTGTCTCCACCACCTGTGGTCCAGCCCAGCTGGTGACAGCCAGGTCCATGCCCTGGGGGATCTCCTTTCAGCAGGCGTGGCAGGCCCTGCAGTGGGGTGCCTGTCACCTCCTCAAACACACTGGGGTCACCCAGCCCCACTGTTTTGGTGGCTGGACCTGCCGCCTCCTGCCAGGTCACACCCCAACTCCTGGAGTCCCCTGCAGAGCTGGCATGGCTGCCCTCTGCACAGCCATGGGATCCATGCAGCCATGGGTCATGTTCCCTTTCTGGAATGTTCACGGCCAAAACAGGAATGTCTGCACCTTGAGATCACTGGTTTTGCACAGGACCAGCTGCTCCAGCACAGAGAACTCCCTCCTCTCCCAGCAGGATGAGGTGGGAAGGAGTGCAGACAGTGGGAAGGGCAACATACCCTGCTCTGCACCCAGCTCTCTCAGCCCAAACCCACCCGGTTCAGGTTGCTTTTGCCATGGTCCCACTTGCCCTGTGATGGGAGTTCCTACTGCACTCTGCATGCTCAGCCTGTGCACATTTTGAGGACTCCTGGGTGCGGGCACCTCGCTTCCCACAGCGGAAGGTGGACCTGAGCAGGCTGCTGGAGATGGGGTCACCATCAGCACCATTTGAATGCAGGGAGCCAGAGACCCTTGAGAGATGCAGCCCATGTGCCTGGGCTTGTTTTGCTGAGAATGTTACTTTAGAGAGAAACTGTAAAATCTGACAAGGGCTCCAAGTCCATGCTGTTTTTCTTCAGGGTGGAAGGTCATTTCACAGAAGAGGGACTGGAATCAATGCCCTGGGTAAGGACCTGGAGGAATCTGCACTGTATGGGCTGGGGATGGAGCTGATGGGATTCAAAAATGTTTTATTTAACCACATCCTCCGTGGGTGCCTTCCATAATCAGCATTATTCCTCAGCATCTCTTGGTGTGCCTGAGGTTGGGCAGCACGTGGTGAACTTGTACAGCACATGGGCATGGGAACGAAATGATGGCTGAGGCCACCAGAGCCATCCCTTCAGCTCACAGCCCTCCATCCTCACTCCCAACTGCAGTGTCACCGGGCATGTGTTCAGGGACAGTGGGAAGGGGCCTGGCTGCCAGCACACATCAGTATTGTTCCTCTTTCTTTCGAGAAGCCCCGTCCCGTCCTGGAGGCTGCCGGAAGCAGCCGGGCACTGCCCCTCAGCCCCACGGTGGCCCTGCTCTTGGCGGGGGTCCAGCCCTGTCGTGACTCTCCGGCCGCCTCGGGCCAGCGATTTCTCCCCCGGGCCCTGCGTGTGGTCCCTGCGCGGCCGCTGCGGGAGGCGGAGGGGAAGTTTGTTCTACCCCGGCTCTTTGGACCCGACCAGGCGTGACGGGCCGAAACGTGCGGCTCGGGGCGCTGCGGGCACCCTGACCCGGGCGGTGGTCGTGGGGCTCCCGCCAGCGGCCCCTGCCCGCCCTGCCTGCCCTCCGCCCCGGACACCGAGGGCACCAGCCGGGGGTGACGAGCGCGATCCCGGCCGAGACCCGCCGGAGCGCGGCCCCATCCCGCCCCGTGCCCCACGCCTCCGTGGAGTCCCGGTACCGGACCCTGCGGCACCAGGTTCCCCCGCGCCCCCCGGTGCCGAATGCCCCCGGTGCGGGATGTCGCCGCTCCACCGGTACCGACACCCCCGCGTCTCCCTCCCTCCCGGTGCGGTCCCGCCCCGCGTACCGGAGCCGGTGCCGGCGGCGCTCCCGGCGGCGCAGAACAGCACGGCGTGAGCGAGCAGCAGCCGCAGCCCCGCGGCCGGCGGGGCCCGGGCCCGGCACCCACCGCCCATGGCGAGAGGCAGCTCCGCCGCG
>JACBWW010000035.1:6939449-6960452 GCA_020086605.1 Lanius collurio | reverse complement strand
GTGGACCTCTCCGGAGCCTAGATGTCCCGCCGTCGCACCCGGCGCGGCCCCGCCGCCCCCGCCCCCGCCGCGCCGCCTCCCGCCTCCGACGGGATGGGACGGGGCCGCCTCCGACAGCCCGGCCCGCAGGGGGCTGCCCCGGCTGCGCTCCCCTCCCCTGGTGCCTCTGGCCACCCCTGCGTCCCCAGCCGTGCCCCGATCCTTGTCTCTCCCGGGAACCCCAAGTTACCCCGTTTCCCTCCCAGTTCCCACTTGAGCATCTCCATTCCCCCCATCCCGCTGCATCCCCACGCCCATGCCCTTGTTCCCACGTTCCCCTGCATCCCTGTTCCACACCCCGATCCTAGCTCCCCCACCACTCCATGCCCACCCCCTGATCCCCTGGGCCTGGCTCCTACTCCTCCGACTGGTCGCAAGAGGCTGTCCTGGCGGTGCTGCCCGGTTGTGCCAGGAGCGAGGCTGCCCAGAGCCGCCAGGGGCCAGAAAAGCTGAGTTTATCGGTGAAACCATCGCTGGGTGTTTCCTGCCGGATGCTTTGTTCCCAGCACCAGACGCTGGCAGCAGGGACAGGATCCAGCCAGCCCAGCCCTGGCAGGCACCAGCCACCCCACAGGAATTGTGTGGGGCTGGGAGAGGCTCTGCATGGCTCTGGGGCAGGTGAGAGCATGGTGGGCTGCAGACCTTGCTGGGATGTCCCCAAATTGGTGGAACCCAGAGCTCAGAGCCTGCGGTTGCTGACCCTCTTCTGTGCTGCGCTGCGGAAGTGGCAGAGACCCCAGCACAGGCCTGGCTGTGTGTGAGGATTATCTCGGGTTTTGCCGAGCTGCAGGAAGTCCTGGCAGGCTGGGGGTGCACAGTTCCTGCGTGGATCCTGCTTGATTCCTCTGCGGGCTTTCAGCAGCAGGGAGGGAGTGTCCTCACAGCGCAAGTGGCTTTCGCAGGTGTTCAGAAATGAGCAAGGGCCTCGGATGGAGCTTCAGCAGGCAAATGCACCAGCCATGACATAAACATGAGCTCAGTGGGCTCTCGATGCGCTCACGCAGGGTGGGGACACTGTCTCTGCCTCCCACTGATGATCAGGGAATTGGGGCAGGTTTTGCTGTATGAGTGCAGTTGGTGCAACCAGTGTGTGCCAGGGCCACAGCTGCTCCTGCCCCCTGCCAGCCTCCCCGTGGGGTCACAGCCCCAAGGAAAGCAGTGGCTCACCCTGTGGGTGTGTGTGCTCCCCCTCCATTCCCTCTGGCAGCACCACCAGCCCCCGCTCTGGCCTGTCCCCCTCCCGTCCTGCACCCGATGCTTGACACTGCTGACCGCAGCACGTGTGACCCGGCACAGCCTGACCCCCCTCCCGCTGCGGGCCAGCCCAGCAGCCCTTGGGGATGTCCCGCTCCAGCAGCGCTCCCTTCTCACTGCCCCCTCCTTTCCCTCTCATCAGGTTTTAATAACCACTCTTGCACAATACGGGAAATGGTTGCAACAGCCCGGGACTGACTGTCTCGCCAGGATCGCCAAGGGGCTGCCATGGAGGGGCTGTCCCAGCACTTCTGGGCTAGGGAGGGGGCAGCTGCTGCCAGCTGCAGGGTGCCCTGCAGACCCTCATCATTCCTGGTATGTCTCGAGTACCCAGACCCCTCACTTGAGTGCTCAGTGCTGCACTGGGTTGCTCAGCTCTAAACCAGCAGCTGCTGAACTCCCTGGTGCCAGCCCCGGCTGCCAACAGACCTCCCGTGACTCTGTCTGAGCTGCAGCCCACGGTGTCTGACCTCAAGTCCCAGGATGGGAGCCAGCCTGGGTGCCCAGATGAGTTCCTGTCCCCAGCCAGGGCAAGGGAGGGTGGTGCTGCTTGGGCGTTGTGTGAGACTGTTCTCTCAGCCTCGGTGCAAGCCCAGGGCCACCTGGGGAATGGAGGGCACATCTGGGGGTTTGCCACAGGCTTGGCCACCTGGGCACTGGGTCTGTCCAGCAAATGCCCTGACACCACTCCGGAATAGAAAGGGGATCTCCAGTGTGGTGCTGCCAAGTCCCACGTGTGCCTCACTGCTATGCCCTGGCAGTGGGGGGAAGCGGGAAGGCCGTTGGTGCTGCCCTGGGGACGTGCGGTGCCAGACCCACGGGATGGGTGCGGGAATGGCCACGGCGCTTCGGCTCCAGGGTAGGAGAGGAAGGAGGAGGCAATTTCGAAGCCGTGCTGGAATGCACAGGAGCCCCGCCTGAGGCACAGGTGAGAGGTCACCGCCCCGGTCCTGCCACGGCCCCGGTTGTTTGTCCCGGCGGGGCCCCGGTGCTGCGGGCGCGTCCCCCCGTAGGGAGGCAGCAGAACACCGCCGATGGCAGCGCGGCGGCGGCGGCGGGAGGCGCTGGGAGGCGCTGGGAACCGCGAAGCGTCGCTGGTCCTGAGCTGCTCTGCCTTGGGCCGCCCTGCATCTCCCCTTCGGTTCCCTGAGACCCTCAATCTCCCGCATTTGGGGCGGTGCTGCCCCGGGAATCCGAAATGTAACTGGAACAGGAGAGCGGCACACAAGAACCTGTGGTGGGTCAGCACCCAAAATCCTTCCCCTCATCTTCCCAAGGATGTTGTAGCCGTGGGGACACCCGTGCCATGGGGACACCCGGTGCTGTGGCCCCACAGCCGTGACAGAGGGGGCAAAGTGGCAGTTCAGGGAGACCACCCACTCTGAGCCTCACGCAGGGAGCAGAGCTGTGGGGCAGCCAGGCAGGGACACCCCACAACTCCCCAGTCCAGTGCTCCGGGGGTGGCCATGCCTGTCAGGAGTGTCCCCCCCTAATCCCAGGGGATCTGCATGGCCGTGGAGCATCCTCGGACTGACCCATCCTTGTGCATCCCTGGGCAGCTTCTCTGGGATGGGGTTCGGTGGGGTTGACCGTGGGCTGCAGGGGATGGGCAGAGAACACAGAAACAGCCCCGCATTTTTCTGCTGTAAGAGGTGACTGGTGACAAGTACCCGTGGGGAAGGTCCCTGATAGCCACAGAAACAAGGGCACAGCAGATGCCGGTGGCTGGAGACCCCGCAAGGGGCAATGCTCAGGGCTGGTCCCCCCTGCCTGGGCTCAGGGGGGCTGTGAGGGCACAGGGCCAAGTGGGACAGCAGCGGGGCAGCCCGGGGGGTGAAACCCTCCCCGATGGCTGAGCAGGGCTGGCGGCCCCTTCTCCAGCTCCGCCGGGCACATCAGCAGAGGACCCAGCATTTCCTCCGGCATGGGGAGCTGACAGACAGTTTGGGGGGCTACAAATCAGAATTGAAAAGCCGGGGCTGGACAGGCTGTCTGGGAACTCGTAACCTGAGCCCCAGGAAAGGAGGACTCAGGAAAGCGCTTTCAGCAATCATATTCATCATCTTCAGCTCAGGCTCATTAGGCTCGCGGAGCCCAGCCCCGCCACCGCCAACGCCTCCCGCACGCAGATAGAGCCGCCGGCTCAGACAAATAAATGCTTCCAGCTTCCCGGTGGATGCGGCAGGTCAGGGAGCATCTGATGCCAATTACCCGCGGTGTAGGGTTCCCCGGGCAGCCCCGCGCAGCGAGGCGGCTCCTGCGCTCCGACCCTCCCGCCCAGGCCTGCCCCGGCCACAGCGGGCTCGGCCACCTACACGTCCCCTCCTGTTCGGGGTGGCCCCAAGGATCAGCCTCTGCTCCCAGGAGCGATGGGAGCAGCCAACGGGAGAGCTTCAGTCCTCTGTTACAGGGGGAAGAACAGCCCTGGGTCCCCGTGCTTTGGGCTCCTCCATCCCGGATCGGGGACCGGCACTGGGACTGATCACACGAGCATGTCAGGGGATGGTTGAAGGCCACCTCACACCATGTGGCCATTCCCACCAGCGCTGGGCACCAGCGTGTCACTGCTGCCACTCCCTCCCAGGCTGTCCCTTCACAAGAGCTCACAACAGGGACCCCTCTCCCTGGAGCCGGGCAGAGGATGGAGAGAGACCTCGGCTGGTACAGCAGGTTTGGAGCCATCCTGGCTGAGTGGCTGGCAGAGCCCCGGGCACTGGGCAGCCCTCACCAAGCCGTGGGAAGCGTGTTGGGGCTGTGCATCACCGTGTGACAGCACCTGGGTGCCCTGCACCCTGCTGTGCCCGCCATGTGTGAGGCCCACCATATCCCTGGGCCAGCTCATCCCCACCTCAGGCCCTGAGCAGAGGACAGCTGTGGGAGTCTCTGTCGGATTCAGGTCCAAAATCACAGTGGAACATGGAAACCCATGGACAGGGCTGTGAAGGGTCCAGGTACCCATCCAGAGGGGTGATGGCAGCCAGCACAGCCACACAGCCTCACCAAGCACGGTGGTGAAGTGGGCACAGGGGCCTCTGCTCACCCCGCAGCTCCTGGGGACAGCTGCACGTTCCCACTTCTCCAGGCTCAGGTTGGCCTGGATGTCCTTAATTGCCCAAAGGTCGGTGTCCCCGAGCCCGGGGCCACGTGTCGGAGGGACCCCAGGCAGGAACCTGACACGGACACAAGTCAGTCGGGATCAACGCTGGGGGTCAGGAAATTACAATGGACACGAACCTAAATATGCTGCACGTCCCCCCAGGTAATCAGGGGCCGGGCCAGATTCCAGCTGACAGCTTAAATGCCTTAATTCCTCAGTCGCTGTGGTTGGAGGGGGTCCCGTGTGCCGTGGGCTTCTCCCAAATGGTCTCTGAGCTGGAGATTTGTCTGTAATTGGAGGCGTGTTGCATTCCCCTGAAAGTAGCCAGGTCCCGCTGGAGGGGGGCTGCGGGAAGGCAGCAATTTCCCTTATGGAATTATTTACCTGATTAGAGAGTTTATTTTATCAAAATTGCTTCAGAATGGGGCTGCTCGGTGTGTCCAGCACAGGGAGCTCCCCAGTGGGGCTGGCGGCCTGGAGACAGGTAATTTGTGTGGTTAATGGGACTAATCCACCAGGCAATTACACCAATAGATTTCACGGCTGCAAAGTGCTCTGTTCCCATTAATTAAAAATCTGTTAAGATTAGCATGTAAAGGTATCAAAAGAAACCCATGAGTTTCTTTCCCCACAGGCCCCCCGAAGGCGAGTGTGGGAGTGCTGGTCTGCTCACATTAGCACAAAAATGATTCTTTTAAAGGTAAGGGCTTCACATCCAAAGTAACCGCTGACAGTTTACCCCGACTTCCTTACCAAGAGGTCCTTTATTTTTAATTATAGTTTTTTAAAATTAGCCCTGATTGTTCGTGTGGAGCATTAGCTTAAATGTATTTGGAATGCGTGGTTTCCCTGTGCATGGTGGCACAGGGCGAGGGGGGCAGCCCCCAGCCCAGCCCTGCACCACAGCTTGGCCCCCACTGCTGGGCTGGTGCTCGGGACTGCCCAAGAGGGCTTAGGGGTCCGAGGGGTCGAACTCAGCATCCCGTTGAGACGGTCCCACCAGGGCAGAAATGGGGATGGCAGTACCACCTTTGGTACCACCACTGGTAGAGCCACCAAACCTGGCTCTGCGGCTGTGTGGCCACCTCCCCAGTGTGGTGGGGGGCACAAGACTCCACCAGTGGCTTCTCTGAGGCAGGAGACTGGTGCCACCGGGCACCTGCACCCCACGGACACCGCGTTCCCATTCCCAAGCCACCGCTGCCGGCCAGCCCGGCTCTGCTCAGCCCCTCGCTCGGCCGCTGGGGCCACTCCTGGTTTTTGTCCACAGTCAGACACGAGCAAAACAAAAGCAAATTCCCCGGCAGCTGAAGGTGCCATTTTTACGGCTGGGCTGAACGAGGAAGTATTTTTTGATCTCTTAAAAATCCTGAATATTATCTGACAGTTTATCTTGTTTCTCGAATCTGTGTCTTTGCAGCAACGCCAGCTCATTTACATGTGTATTGCGCCTGCCTCCACGGGTGCTGAGGTCAATTGAAACTCAAGAAAAGAGGAGAAATTTATGCAAAACTGTTGATTGCATTTGTATGTAATGAAATCATCCAATATTCATCTGACTATAGACTCTAATCTGAAAGGAGAAGTGAAGGACATAAGAGTCACTGGAAAGCAATAATGAGCTTCTGTAGTGATTAAAAAAGCACTTGAGCTTTCTGAAAATCCAGCCAGAAATCGTGTCTAATCAACACGGAATATAGGAGGCAGAGATTACATTGATACATTTTGCAAAGCTCACTGTTGAAAATGTATGCGCGCTGTAAACTCTGACATGCCATCCAGGGTCTGTTGGATACAAACCCGGGCGGCACAATCAGCGCCCGGCTCGTCCCTGGCACAAAGCAATCTTGGTGTCTCTGCTCGATGACTCACAAGGAGCGCAATCACATCTATTTTGAAGAGCAATGTTGTTTTTTAACTATGTCGAGAGCTTCCAGCTTCCTTGGAGTTTTTCCTTCCCCTCTGTTTCGCGTGTCGCTGGGGCCATGGGGCTCAGTCCAGGAGCTGGCAGGACCCAGTGTCTGCCCTGGTACTTGTCCAGTGGCTTGGAGCAGATTGGGACACCCTGGTGGAGCTAAGCGTGGCTTTGGGCAGCCTGGGAAGGGTGCAGGTCTGTCCTGAGCAGGGATGTGCACAGGGGTGTATCCCTTGTGTGGACAGTGTGACCCCTCGGGGACCCCCCACCCCTCCAGGCCACAGCAGTGCCCTGCTGGTGCCCCAGAAGGACGGTGCAGTTGGGAGAGGGGTCCCTGCGAGGGCAGCGGGGTGGGCACAGCCCAGGGCACGGCAGGGGGTGCGGCCACGGCCCTGCCTCACCCCCTGCCCTGCACCGCCTGCGGCATTTGCAGCCAAGGCCAAACCTTTCGGGGGCTGATGTGGCATCACTGACACCAACCCACGTGAAAGCAGCCCAGCCACTTTCTGGCCCACGTCCCTTCCCCTCCTGGGTTATTTGGCACAGCTGGAGCTCCTTTCCCACCCGCCAACAGCATCAGCTGCAGCTTCTTATCAGCTCTGGGTGCAATCCAGGCTGGAACCAAGTGAGAGGTTCCTGCTGGTGCCAGTGGAGGAGTGTTTGGAGCAGGCAGAGCTTATGCTGCAGCTCCTGATGTGGAGCAGCAGGTGATTTATGCTGCAAAGGGAAAGTGGAACCTCTCTAGGGCTGCCCTGTGAGCCAGCTGGTGGTGAGTGCCTATCCTTTCTTCTCCTGGGTGGTTCTGTGTGACAGGAAGGTGCTGGGGCTGTGGTTTTTTCTGCTTGTCCTGCAGAGCAAGGTCCCCCAGGGAGCAGGGTGGACTGTGAGGGCACAGCTCCCTGATTCATGTGCCATCTGCCCTGCTTTGGTGGTACCGGGGCTGAGAGCAGTTTCTGTGGGCCCTGTGGCTGCTCCTCCTGGCTGAGGGAGGGATGGATGGATGCAGGTAACTGGGTTCCCCAGCCACCCAGGCAGCTCCATCCCCAGCCCAGTGCCAGGGCAGTTTTATTCCTTGTGAGGTGCAGTGGTAAATATTTGGCAAATTCCTCTGTGCAATGACCCCCTGTAGCTCCCCTGCCTGCCTCCACCAGCCCCCTTCTGCCACCCCAAGGGCTTGGAGAATGGGAAGAGGCTGGAGAAGTGTCCACAAGCAGCAGCAGCAGCTCTCCACCTGCCCTGGCTTTGCAGCACTCCCAGCTCAGCAGCTGCTGCTCCTGGGCAGGTACGAGGGAAACCCTTCCAGCCCTGGCTGCTGGGGGGATGCTGAGGCTGCAACAATGGCAAAAAAAAGCCCAGTTGATAAATGTCAAAAGAACTCCAGTAATCGGCTGAAAGCAATTTCCCGAGCTGTGGAACCGCCCTGGGCTTGCCATCTTCCTTTATTCATTTATCATGGTAAGGGCTTTGGCCAAAATACACAAAGCAGAGAAATTGTTGACATGTGGGGCCCTAGCAGAGCAAATCCTTCATCCTCCTCCCCTTCCCCATGGCACACAAACTAACTTTTGGGGAGTTGTTTATTTAAGGAGTGCAGAGCACTCACTGCTCTTTGAACCCAAATGCTTTGGGAGCAGGGCTGGGGGGCTGCCACCACCTTCCTGCTCCTGCCACCGCCGAGGCCGTCTGCTGCCCTCAGGAAGAACCTGCTCACAGTGAGGAGCTGAGCAGTGGGATGGGCTCAGGACCTGCTCTGCTTGTACCTCCCCCAGCCCCTGAACTGTGGTGCCAGACACTCACACAGGCATTTTGTAAATGGCTGGGGAGGCAGATGCTGCTTTTGGGAAGTTCCTGTGATGGCTCTGGGTCTTCTCAGATCTGGCCAAAGCAGCTGTGCTGACAGCTCTGGTTTCAGTTCCCCATGAAGCCTTGGGAACCACAGAGCCCCTGTCCCCTGCCTACCCTGTGCTGAGCTCCCTCATCCCTTCCCACTCTGCAGCCATGGCATGGGGCAAACACTTGCTTTGGAGCATGTGAACCCAAGGGAACACACCAACCAGGACCTGGCTGTTGCAAGGCTGCTGCTCCACACCTCATTTTGACTTTATTTCAAGCAAAAACAAATGCTGAGGTTTGCAGCAGGACAGGCAGGGTTCCTCTCGTGTATGGCCCTGGCTCCAGGGGCTGATGGTGCAGGGCACAAACAGGGCATGAGGTGAGCAGGGCAGTCCTTCCTCTGTGCTTCCAGCAGTTTCTAGTTCTCCTTCCTGATATTTTTGATCTCAGTTCCTCCAATTCTGCTCCCACCTGGATGAAGAACAAGCAAGGAGAGCTCCCCTCTTCCTCCAGCACACCCCAAGGTGGCCAATGGGAGCAGCCAAGGCACAGAGCTGCTCGAGCTGCCCCTGCCCACCCCTGAGGCTGCTGCCTCCGGGCAGGGGTGGGTGTTGGGGTGTGTGGCACTCCACTCCTGCTCGAGGGGGAGTGTGCCCATTGGGATGGTGTTCATCCAAGCAGCTCCTTGGTCTTTGCTGCCAGCAGCTTGTCCATCTCCGTGGCAGCCTCATCTGCCATTTGCTGGATCTGTGGCAAGACAGTACAAATCAGAGTTCTGTGGGAGGTGATGCCACAGTTTAAGGAGAAAGGAGTGACTGAATCACCCTTTGGAACAAAGCTTAAAGTCCCAGTAAAACCCCAACAGTGCTGAGGCAATAACTGGCTCTTCCTGGGGGTTCCCACCAGCCCTCAGGGAATTTGTGCCAGTGTGGCACCCAAACTGTGAGAGCAGGGACTGCTCAAAGGCTCTGAAAAGAGATGCCCACACAAGCTCCTGGCTGAGCTCAGTGGCTTGGTCAGGTTTGACAGACCCAGAGCAGAGGCAGAGACCTGCTGGTGCTGGCACCAGGGGAGAGGAGCTGCTGCCTCCTGCAGCCCCGTTGGAACACACTGGTAACAGCCTGTGCACATGGCAGGAATTCACACATCACATAACAATCTGTTTATTTCTTGTAAAAAGAAATAAAATGGTGATTGCTCGAGCCCTGCCCAGGTAATCAGCTCTCTTGGTAACAGGAGATGGACATGGCCAGTGTGCAGAAGGGATGAAAACGTGCAGGCAGGTAAAGACTGGAGCACACCAGGGGTTATGCATTGGTTTCACAGCATTAACATCTGCTTGTTCCCAAGGTCTGACAATGACCTTTGCTCATGATGAAAAATTTAGGTACAAGAAAAAAATTCCACTGGAGATGTTACCTCTACCAATGCAGAAAACCATCTGTGTGCTCTGGGAGAGCTCCTTCCCGACAGGATTTGGTTACAATGGCATGGCCATTTTTCCTGCGTGCACAAACGCTCTGTATATCGATGTTTATTTTTGTGAGCACACAGAGAACTGTCCCAGAGCATTTGTGATGTATCTAACTTTAGCTGCTAATAAACAAACAGCTAAGAAGTAATGGCCTGCCTTCAGACGCATCAATTCAGCAGAACACTTAGGCTTGTGCCTGAGTTTATGCCCAAGTAATTGACTTTAGTGACATCTGCTCTTAGGGAATTAGGCATGTGCTTAAGTATTTTCCTGAATTGGAGCCAAAAACTCCAAACAGAGATAATCTTGCAAGCCTTTTCATTAATAACAGCTGGAGCAAAGCTCATTAACACCAGTTTGCAGTGGCCAGGCATGGCATGAGTGGTGGCACAGCCATGGCTGTGGATTGTTTTGCTCCCTAAATTCTGCTGGTTTGTGCAACAATCTCTCCCAGTACAAAGGCTTTTAGGGGAATTTATTTTTTCTTGTGTCAGCTTACAATCATTCATATCTTAAATCTGGCATTGAGATTGAAGCCCCAAATCTCATCAAGAAAAAGCAGATACAAATGTCATTGCCAACTCCAAAAACTCAGCCCAGGGCTGTCCATTCCCCCACTGGTATCTCCAAAATCTGGGGATTTGTCAGCAAGGGCTGGGGCAAACACACCACTGAGCTGTGAGACACCATCATATGGCAGAAGGAAAGAAAAGTTACCTGCTTTTCTAGCAGCCAGATGGTATCTTCTGACACTTTGTTCTTGAACTTCTTTACCTGGGTGATGCTTTTGCTTCGCACCTTTCTCAGGGCCTCTTTGGACTTGTTGGTGGACTGCTTGGCCAGCTTGGCCAGGCTCTCCCTGTGCTCTCTCGTGACTCTAGGAGAGAAAGAAGAGGAAAAACACCAAAAGGAAAAGCAGTGTCATGTGCAGCACAGCCAGATTTATTTTCTGTGAAGGACTCTGAGTAAATGAGTGAGTCTCTCCAACTGGTGCTGTCATGCCCAGGGACACACAAAAGCTTCTGGTTTTAGAAGGAGCTGGCTCTGTGTGGAGACCCTGTGTCGCAGAGCAGAGGGACTGAAGAGCTCAGGGCACATTTTTATTCTGCTGTGGTCCACCTGAGAAAATCTGCCAGCTCTGCACAGCATCCCAGGGAAGCAAGTCTGGAGCCTAGAAATGGAAAATTTCCAGCCCAGCTCTAAGCTGGGGATCTTGGACTGAATCTTGCTTTATAGTTGTTGCTGCAGTGCCTGAAAGTCATCTTGCAATGTTCAGACTTTCCTTACTTCCTGCTGCCAAAGCATGTGTGGGAAAGAGGAAAAATCCAGCTCCAGACCCGAAAGATGGAATTGAAAAGTGTCATCCTAAAAAGCACAATCCTGCAAAGCTGGGAGGAAAAGTCCACTCTTGATATGAACACCTGGTTTGACAAGAGGATACTGCTGGACATGGTAAACCACAGGTAACTCAGCCCAGGAGAATTTCAGGTGAACCTTCCCCCTGATGTGAGACCACAAGAAAATGTTCAATTTTCTATCCCAAACTAAAAACTGGTGATGAGTTGGTCTGGCCATCAAAAAGGCTCAGGAATGGCTGATGTGTCCCCTCAGCTCAGGTCACGCTCCAGCACCTACAGCTGACCATTATCGACTGCTGGTGCTTAACAATAATATTTAAATTATTTTCAAAGCTCTTGGCGTTTCCAGACTGCCTGGAGAAGGAAAACCTCGGTGCACTCCCTGAGACTCACTAGCAGGAGAACGTGTGGGGGTGATACTGCAAAATAAACATTTCACAGGAGTATTTAGAAATTGGCTGCAGCAGCCTGGGTCACCAAAACCCTGGGGCCAGGACTTTCCACAGAGAGCTCAGGAAATGTGGGATGAGAGTCCCTGGGCTCTGCCCCGAGTGGGTGTGGGTTATAGGGGGCTCTGGGGGCCCAGCTGGACCCTCGGCCCGTCCCCACAGCCGAGTGCTTGGCAGCAGTGTCTGCAGAGGCACTGGCCTCTCACCAGCCATCCCTATTTCACAGTGCCAGGGAGAAGAGGCTTCCCCAAACCAGTCAGCATTTACAGGAATTGGGGGTAGCTAGGAAAGCTGGCAGACCCAGAGAGCAGTGCCCAGCCCTGGGACCCAGGGCACCCCAGCCTGTCCCTTTCCTGCTGAGGGAGGTGCCAGGGAATGTCACATGGAATCTCTCAGAATATCCTGAACTGGAAGAGCCCAACTCCTGGCCCTGCTCAGACCAACCTCAAAATCCCACTCTGTGCCTGGGAGTGTTGTCCAAACCCTCCTGGAGCTCTGGCCACCCTGGGGCCGTGCCCACTCCCTGGGGAGCCTGGGCAGTGCCCAGCACCCTCTGGGGGAAGAACCTTTTCCTCATCTCCAGCCTAACTCACCTCATGTTGCAGGAGGCCTCTGGTCAGCAGAGGCTCGAGCCTGGCCTGAATGCCTGACCAGGAGGAGTGAGCAGAGATCCTCGTGGCCCCCCTGCACCCCAACATCGACACCTCCAGGGCTTCCCATGTCCAACCTCCCCAGCCAGAGCCCCGCGGCACATCTGGAACCCCCAGAGCTGGCTCACAGGTCTGCATGAGGTCACATTCTCAGCCAGCTTTTTGGGGGGGGGGCGGGGAGGCAATCCTGGCTGCTCAGCCTGGAGGAGGGAGCTGGGAATCTCTCCCATCTCCTGCTGGGTGGGAAGGGCTGCTCAGCTGTGGGAGCCCGAGCTCGGCCATCCGAGCTGTGCCGAGGGTATCACTCGCCTGCCCGGGGCTGCCGAGCCTTGAAGGAAATGTTTTTGTTTATGCAGTGCTGCCAGATTTCCTCTGCTTCTTGGCACTGGGTCACAGCTTTCATGCCTCCTTGTCTGTCTTTATTAACACCAATTTCTTTTTATCACCGTGCAGTGCCGGGGAGTTTCTCAGTGGGTTTTATGTTCCAGCCAGACTGTGTGTAAATTCTCAGCAATGCTACCAATAATGCCAGAAACGGACACTTTTCCAAGCAGATGCTGTTTCTGGTTAAGGAATCCATCAACACGAGCCAGGCCCGAGGTTTCTAAGGACAGTTGTTTTAATCCTGCCCCGAGATCTGGGACTTTTAAGCTGCTCTTAGGTATGTTTTCTTTTCTGTCTAGTAACCATTGCCCCTACCCCCTCTTAAAGCCAAAACAAAGTGTGAAGTGAACTTGGGGAAAGAGTGTCAGATGGGGAATGAGGACAAGGTCCTACCCAGCTGCCCTCTCCTGCAGCCCATGGAGCAACAGGGTCAATCCCTGCCATTCCCCCAGGGACAGCCTTGTCCTGCCTGGACCAGGGCAAAGCCAGCTGAGTGACATGGCAGGGGGGTCACAACACACACCACATCACAGGAACATCTTTTTTTCTGCCTCCCCAGCTCCAGGGGTTTAAGCACTGCAGCCCACCATGTCCCACCCCTGTGTGTAGCAGAGCAGACCCTCAGAGGGGACGACCCAGCTCAGCTCAACACAGGGCATTTCTCCGGGTAAGAGCAATTTCTGTACCTCCAACACCAGGAATTTCCTGTGAAGGAGAGGGATCAGTAAAAGCAAAGCAGATAAACTAAACACTCTGCATTCATAATTGCAGATAAACACAGGGTGCAACATTTATTGCTCAATAAAAGGCAAGAGAGAGGCTCCTGATGATGAGCAGGAGCAGCTCAGAACAGCTTTGGGGTGTTTTCAAGTGACATTTTTGGTCCTTTCTCCCCACAGTAGGTATCTTTGCATATTTCTTAAAGGCCAAAGGGAAAAGAAAGACTCACAATGAGTCATTAAACTTTCAAATGAGTCATCTGGCTTTCAGTAAAGCATGTGTAAAAATATTACTGATTTACAAACAATATCCAGTGTAACACAATGGGTCCAAAAAAGATGAATCTAAAAATGAGGCAATACCATAAAAGACACAAGGTCAGGTCAAATTCGGCCAAGAGATCAACCAATACAAACGTTCCCATGGCTGGTTTTCTTTTTTTTCTTTTTTTTTTTTTTAATTTTTATTTTTAAACCCTCAGAGGCTACTTTTTATACAAATAAATATTGCCTATGCAGTGCTAGCCACACAAACAGGAGAATGCCTTGGGGAGCAGAGGGATCCTGGCAGGCAGCACAAGTAAACACCAACGACACGAGTGTATTTTTTCTGCTAAAACTGCATTGCAAAAACTAAACTGATAGAATAAATACTGAAAAGCAAACTCCATTTTTAAATGCTCTGTTGAAACACTCTGGAGAACAGCTGGAGCTGCACAAGGGAAAATATGACACGTGTCCAGCTGACAGGTCAGTCTAAAGAGTGGTTTTAATAACAGGTAAGGACAGTTTGGATTTGGCTTTATTTTTACTATGCCTCCCTTCATGAAAGAACCAAAGTCTGCAGAACCAATATTAATATTGTCTCTTCATTTCTGATTTGTTGCTTATTTTGCACACCTGATGTAATTTTGCAGCTTCACTGCATCTGTCTGTCATATATTCTTTCATGAAGTGCTACAAATGCAAAACTTTGAAAATTTTAAAAAGTAAATGAGGGATATAATTATTTCTCCCCTGCCCTTTTCATTAGGGGGCTTTAAAAGGCTGGAACTGCCTGCTTGTCTTTTTGATAAGTGGCTGAAACTCCCACAGCCTCAGACATGTAGCTAGAGAGCAAAAGGGACTGGAGATGCCAGCGAGGGCAGACCCCCAGGGCAGAGCTGCCAAGCCAAAATCCTTAACTCAGGACTTCCCAGGCTCCCAAGCAGCCAGGAAGGGACCAAGAGCTGCAACCCAGGAGAGGAACACGGGAGCACATGAGGCAGAGCTTCCCTGGGAAGAGAAGACTTGTTTTTGCTCTGCAGCACCACAGAAGACAGTGAAAGACCGTACACATTTGTTTAAAAACACGGTATTTTGTTAAAGCTTGGGATTTGCAGTTTTGGAGTTTCCTCCCCTGCAATTCATATTCAAGGATGACCCAAGTGCCCATTAACAATCAAACCACTGTGCAGCAACCCGGGAGCCTCAGCAATTACGAAGATAATGGTGCCCTCCTCCTCCTCTGCCTCCTCTCCTGAGGAATGGGGGAAGGGCAGGGAGCAGAGGGAAAGAAAATCAGCAAATAGAATGATAATGTCATTCCCTCTCACCGACAGCAACGGAAGGCTGCAATTAGACTTCTCTGATCAAAATGCTGGGTAAAATTCCACAGAATTTTTAAAGGAGATTTACAGCACAAGAAATACCTGGTTCATCTTTACCAAGAAGTCACCTGCTCGTGCAAGGAAGTGCACGTGCAAGGGGTTTGTGCACATCCTGGGTGGGAGCTGTTTGTCTTTGCCATGGTGTGAAACCATGCCCAGCCACACCTGCCCAGGGTATTCAAATGCTCCATAAGGTCTGAGCACCCACAGGAACTCATGACTTTTCCTTATGCCACCCAGCCCTGTGACAGACTGTGTGCCAGCAAGTGGAGCTGCTGGGAGCTCTCTAATTTCATCTGAATGGACTCCCATTCCAGGCAGAGCCAGGATCACTTCTGATCCAAACTGAAGCATGGATGCAGCAGCACCTCCTGCCTTGTCCAAGGGCTGGGAGACACTTGTGATGGGTGAGAGAAGCAATGTTCAGCCCTGGCCCAGGGGCAACCTGTTTTTCCCAGCCCTATACCAAATTTTCCATGCAGCCATCAGTTACACACTGTGTATTACACAGAAGTGTGAGCAGGCTCTTCTATCAAAGCTATAAATTTCCTGCCTCTCACTTCCATCAGTTCCTTTTGGTGCTCTCTGCAGCAAGGTACTACTCTGCCCTAATACTACAGGTTCACTGCTGCTGTAATTCCAGGAATTTAGAGCAGGGTAGCAAAGAATCAGCCCCTGAATTAAAGCAATACAGCTTCAAAAGCCTTTGGCTCTCTCTTTCAAAGTGCTGCAGCCAGCTAGGACCAAGCTTCCTCTGCAGAGGGAAGATGAAAAATAAGACCAATCATCAGCTGTCAAGATGTGGTGACTTAGAGCTCAGACACTCCGAAGAGGTTTCACAAGATGCTTTTAAGGGCTCCGATTTTTTTCCCCGAACCTGAACTCTTTGGAAAGCAGCTGCATGGGGATATGCAGCCATCATGCATGTTTACCCTCTGAAGGGCACTCACTGCAACCTTCTGTGTTACCCTGCATGATGATGAGCTTGGGCATCAATACTCACTTGGGAATTGGCACCCGAATCATCGTCCCGTCCACCTCTGGGTTCAGGTTCATGCCACTCTCCCTTATAGCCCTCGCAGCTGCAGCTGTGCTCTGTAAAACAGATCAAAAGGTAAAGGGAATTAGGAAATAATCATTCCCATATGCCAGAACTCTGTCAATAGTTGGCAATCCATCTCCATGGAACATGGAAACATTTACTTCTGTTACCAGTAAGATCAGGAAGTTACATTGGTGCAGAGAGCTTTGATCAAACCAAATGGGAAACTACGGCCACTCGTATTGGGGTAGGGGGGCACGGAGGGGGGAGAGGGGAAGGGAAGCAACAACAAAAGAAAACTGTTTTGCTTCTTTGAAACTATTTGAATGGTTTGAGGCAACGCAGAGTGAAACCACAATAAATTCCCAGGGCAGGGCCTGACTGTGGCAAAGGAGATGAAAGATTCTGAGCATTTAAAAATTCCAGTTGAATGTTTCCCCCTAGAAATCACCCAGTACCAATTTTGAAGCCTTAATGAACTTAACCAATTCAGCACTACAGCCTGACCACAGGACAGCAGGGCAGTAGCAGATGGCTGAGAACCAGTGCCTGTGCCCAGCTCTGTTTATTTTACAGCTTATTACTGAGGATTAACTTCTCGAAACTCCCCCGCCGCTGGCTGACACCCTGCTCTGCTTAGAAGGTGGGGTGGCAAGTTTGCCTGGTGACTGCAAGGTGATGAAAAGGTTTCACCTCCATCACAGGGTGTGGGTGCTCCTCTATGGCATGCCATGCTTTGGGGTTAAAGCAGAGTTTGACTGGAAGCTCCCACAGGGCTCTGCCAGGTCTCTTCATTCTCAACTCTGCAAAGGCCCAGGAGTGTGTTTTCCTGTGGCACTCACATTTCCTACCAGGCACGATGCTATTTCTGATACTCTTTGCCATCATTAACTTCAGCTCCAGGCTGCTGCAGTATTTATGTAGCTCAGACTGTATTTATAAAGCTCAGCTTTTGCCAACTGAGGCACAAACTAAAGCTCTGCAGATTTGTTCAGGTCCCTGATGTGTGACATCACTGAATGAATGCTCTGCTGGTGTGCTGTAGGAGACAACTGCTGTCCCCTGAAACTACAAGGGCAGAGAAAATGCAACCAAAATGATCTCAGCACATTAGGAATGTAAATGTGTTATTCCGTGGACAGTGCTTGTTCTGCAGGAGAGGCTCAGTAAAAGCTGTGATGTTTACCATAGATATTGGAGGAGATAGAAGAAGAGGAAAATAATGAGAGAAGGAAAATATTGCAATATTGCCCACAACCTCCTCCAGCCCGTGAAAAAAAACCCAACTGTATTTTTCAAAAGTGGTGTTTGATTTTATAACTCTTGGGAAAACAGACTTTGGCTCTGCAAGTCCTTTTCTATGACTGTTTTATTTCTCAGACTATTCACACAATTTTATTTGCTTCTCAATGTCATGAAGTACTGACTATATTCTGTAAATAATGACATCAAGTGATCATTTCTGTGATGGTTTTAGCTCAGTCTATCACAGAACAGGTATGAGTATAAAACAACTGTATTTAGAGAAAGGGTTCAAGTGACAAATGTAGGCAATGCTATCTAGAAGAGATTTAATTTCTCACATGCCCATTTCTCAGCCTGAGCTCCTGCTTGGACATGGGGTAAGCCATGGAGGGGCTTCCCTGGCCCTCTCAGCGCCGACGCTCCGCAAGACCTCGCTGATGAGGGGCCTCCATCCTTTAGAGCCTTTACACACACGGGATACACTTTAAGAAACACTTAGGCATCAAGTGCCTTACACTGACCTCCTCTGAGACTTTGCTGACTTAATTAATTGGGGAAAGCCTTTGCAAAATAAATAGAGATAAGCCCTGGCAAAGCTCCAGCCCTGGAGCAGGATGAATCGTTAACCTTGTGCTCGCTCCTGCTCCCACGTGCTCGGCCCCGTCGGTGGGACCTCCTGCAGGGCATCACAAGGCTTGATCCCAAGCTGGGATTTGGATTTGCTGCCTTATTTAGGGGCAGGTCTAAAGCTCCTGCAGAAAATTAAAAGAACTTGTCTCTCACAGAAGATAAATCAGAGCCCCTAATTCAGGCTCTGACCTGGAGGTGCTGCCAAGAGAGGAGCTGGCCAAATTCAGCAGTGCCCAAGTCGAGCTCTTTGACAGCACTTAGCATGAGCCAGCTCAGTCCCACCAGGGAAGCTGTTCAGAAGCTCACAGGCTCCATCAGCAGCTTCTTCCATGAACTCTCAGGGCTATCACCAGCCCTGGTGATACATAAGCAAGTTTCAGAGGCATCTGATGAAGTTCCCACCAAAAATTCCAGCTACACGTCTGGTTCTGGTGCGTGGCCACATCTTGACAAGGAATTGAAATAAATACAATGGGTCTGATACAGCATTGCAGCCATGTGTGCAGTTCAGGTAAGTCAGGACTTCCCACAAATGCATGGGAAATGGGGAGGGCTAGAAGGGCCCAGAGAATCCTGGCATCTGGTCCATGATGCTTGGTGTTATTTTACAGATCCAACTGAGGGGAAAGCGCCTGCAAAGCAAAGCCCCATAACTGTGGCACTCCTTGGATACGACCCTGAGTGCAGCCACAGTGCTCAGTAACTCTCCTCTGAGCCTGTGCTGCTGCAGGTGAGCTGCTCTGGGAGCCACGTGGGGCTGGGGAGTTGCTGTCAGCAGCAAATGCCCCTTCTGTTCTGTGTCAGCACAAAGTGACACAGCCCAGCCCGAGTCTGCAGCCCTGCCACGTTTGACTGATTTTGTCTGAATGCTCCTTTGCTCAGCATCAACCTGTTTGTTCCCATGGCAATTATCTCCCCTCCCAGTGTGTCCTTACCTCTGGAAAACTGGTCATGTTCACCATCATGAGCTGCGGTGACCTCTGTGAGATCTGCCCCAGCTGGTTCAGCGGAAACTTCCCATCTTTTGTCATCACAGTTATGTGATCCAGGGCCCCTGCAAAGAACCAAACCCAGGGAGGTTCAGTGTGACAAACCAGTGTGCAGTGACACTGAGGAAAAAGGTGTCCACACTGTCCCACTTCCCTTCTGCCATGCAGAACACAGAGGTTACAAAGGGAAAAATGGTGCTTATTCAGACTTCAGGTGCTGCTTGTGGTCAGGCATCCCTTGTGTATTCCCAATATATATGTATTTGAATATTTCAAAGCTGCTTTAAAGCACAAAAACATGAAAACAAAACTCTTGTTTGTTTTTGCTGCTAGAATAGGAAAACTAAGCATGATTGTTAAGAATTAAAGGGAAATGGTTATTTTTTATTTCTTACAGCTTAAAGAAAAATCAAAATGTTGCTATGAAAATCAAGACAAATATTGTCTTTAACTTAGCAGTGCTCTCTTAAACTCCTCTTTTTTTCCTCCAGGCCCCCAGAGGAGTATTGTACACTAATTTAAAGTATTCAGTTTCTCCCTGAGCTACTCTTAATCTGCTCTCTGCTTTCTGCTGCAAAATGTTAACAGGCCAAAAGGCACATGGGACAGGAGGTACTTTATCAGTGCAATTAAAAAAAATACCTATGGTTCATATAAATAGTTAAGAGACTGAGCTACGCTTTCCTGCTCCATTAAAGACAGAAATGCCCCTGCCAGAGCTGGGGTGGTGAATGATTCAGATTTGGTCATTGTTTAATGTTAACTTTATCCCTGAAACTTGATACATTTACAAATGCATATGTTCAGAGTGTTAAGGTAACTGCAGCATAGTCAAATACATTCACATTTCTTCCTAAAACACAAAACCTGAAGGAGGCTTGTACAGGTCACTACCCATAAAGATGCACAGCAGAAAAAAAGTTTGTATATGCCAGACACCAGCCCAATGGCAATTTCCAAAAGGCTAATTTAGTGGCAATTGGATTTTTCCTGCCCTACTGCACCATTAGCTGACAACCTGCTTCTCCATCACATCTGCTAACAGTTCAGTTAGACACTTTTGACATCTCCCACTTAAAAAAGCTATTTCCAGGAAGCTATTAACAAAAATGGATTCTTCCTGGTCAAGCTCGGGGTGAAGAAAGCCTCTAGCTGGGGATGGAAGGGTTGTAGCAACGGGATGCCCACTGGATAATTCCAGGAAAAGAAAACCAATTTTGGAAAAATCGGAGTTGTCCACTTACATGGATTTGTATCCTTATTTACAGGCCACAGAGCATCGTACAAGGAAGTTACCAACCTGGTGAGGTTCTAATGCTGAGATTTCTGCTGAAATCTTCTTTCAGAGCTTCTATGACTGCCTGCATGTCTTCACTGGTTTCCTCCAAATTGATAATATCCTCAACTAGGGCAGCACTGATATTCACTTTGGCTTGACTCTGCCCTTTACCTTTAGCTGCAGATTACACACAAAAAAAATTCGTTTCTATTTCTGACAAGTTAGTTAGAAAGTTAATAAAGTTATTAAGTTATTAAAGTCCTGGTCAGATTTAGAATCGAGTCTAAGACAAACTGAAGTAAAACCAAAGTAACTATATTTTCTATTGAGTAAAAAGCTCAGCACTTGAGCACATCTGCCAAAATAAATAAATATATTTTAAAAATATAAATACTGAGTGAGAGGTTGCAAAACCATGGAGAAAACAGTTGTTTTTACCTTTTTTGGTAGCCAGCTGTCTGCTCAGCAGCATCTGCTGGACACACTGCCTGCAGCCCTCCAGGAGCAGGGCTGGGCAGCCTCTGGCAGCCTGGGGCAGCCCCCTGCTCACGGCCAACGAGGGTCGGTGCAGCAGGGACGGGAGAGGCCGGAGGCACCTCAGTGCCACAGCCATTGCTCACAGCTGCTCCCTGATCCACGCGGAGAACAGAAGGGCAGGCGGGCTGCTCGGCGGGCTAAAACCAAACAGATTCGGGTCTTAGTGGCGGAAGGGTGAGAGCTCAGTGCTGTGGGCAGCCGCTTTGGGGTTCTGCAGTGAGCAGGGGTCGGTGGCTGCCAGCCCGTGCCCTCGGTATCGGCACGGCCTCTGCACATCTGTCCAGACACACAAATAAGGGCCCCCGACACACAGCCCAGGGCTGCAGAGCAGGAACAGCCCCCGCGCTCCCGGGTGTGCGCACATCAGCCGGGCCGAAACTCCAAATTCTGCCTCACGAGGTCTGACACCCCCACATTCACGGGGTTCACTCCAGCCTCGGCCGCTCGGGGCAGTTTCTGC
>JACBWW010000035.1:6925200-6939049 GCA_020086605.1 Lanius collurio | reverse complement strand
GAGGGCGGGGAAGGGCGGGCGCCACCGCCTCGCTCACCGTCGCGCAGCCCCGCGCGGCCCAGGAACGTCATCGGAGCGGGCCGCAGCGTGACGTCACAGAACGGCGCCAAGGGCGGGGCGAGGCCTGCGCGGGCACGGAGCGGCCGCGGCCCCGCCGGGGGACGGTGAGAGCGGCCCGGGCCGCCCCCTCACCCCCCGCACAGCCATGGAGCCGGGCCGCCAGGCGCTGCCGCTGGAGAACGCCTCCATCCTCTCCGAGGGCGCGCTGCAGGACGGGCACCGCCTCTGGATCGGCAACCTGGACCCCAAGATCACCGAGTGAGTGACCGCGCGGCACCGCCGGGACCCGCGGAACCCCCCGGGCACCGCCCCCGCAGCGGCGCCGCCCCGGACGGGGCCGCGTTCCCGCAGCGGCACGGAACCCTCCCGGGCCCTGCCCCGCTCCGGCGCTGGCGGCCCCCGGGGCCCAGCGTTAGCCCGGGCACTGCTCGGTCTCCGGTGCCAGCGCCTCTCCGGGGTGCGGGGGTTCCCCGTGCCCGGCGGGCAGCACTCGCTGCTGTAGCACTCCCAGCTCCTGCCTGTGCCCCGCAGCGAGGGGTGACAGCCGCCCACTCGAGCAGATTTGCGCTCTGAGGAGCAGCCCGTCCCTGCTGGGAGCCTGAAGTGTGGCTGTGTCTGTCTGTGGGGTGTCCCCCACACACCGAGGGGCTCAGAGGCAGGTCCTTGGCTCCTGCAAACAGCACCCACCCCCTGAGGCACTGCAGGGGCTGAAACATCCCTATTCTGTGAACTAGGGAAGTGGAGAATATCAGGTTGGAGACTTTCAGGGGGACAGCGGTACAAGCTGTGGTAAAGCAAGGCACAGCCCTGGAAGTTGTAACCCCGAGTGGTTGGGGTTTGTGGAGGAATGAGAGTGGGCAGGGAAGACCTGGCAGCCAGGGATCTGTGTCAAACATGAGCCTTGTTTGGGTATTTTGCTGGGTGTGAGTGGAGCGGAGGAGAGTGGCTGGAGCAGTGGATGGTGAGGAGGTGGGACTGGCTGCTGTGGTGGGCAAGTGCATGAATCAAACACGTGTGTGTGCAGTTTGTGTTTTCTCTAGGCTACAGATAATTATCGCCTGAGCAAGCATAACATTTGAACAGCTAAATTGTCAAGGGCATATGATGTGCTGTCCAATATTTGGATAGTGTGCTGTGAAATCACTAGGTTGTATAAAAAGCAAAGCAAACCAAAACAATTTGGGCTTTACACACTCATAACAAACAAGCATTTTTGATTAACTATTGTGTGTGTCTGTCGTGGAATACTTTTTCTTCCTGGTTCTTTTTGTGTGTGTGCAGGTGCTTGGGTTTTATTCTAAGTGTGGTTCATCTGAACAGAGCAGCTCCCTAATAGCCTCTAAATGGAATCATTAATGCATTGTGATTTCAGCCATTCAGCTTGGGGAGGTTTCTGCATTAATTACCACTTCTGTCTCACAGCTCTGTTACTGTGGTCTGTCCACATTCACTGACCACATAAAATTAGATACAGGAATTCTTGAGTGTTGTTTGCTGGGTCCTTAGGGATTCAGGAACTGAGTGTGAGGGGAGGAGTGGAGGCTGTAAGTGCATTGGATCCTCCCCTTCCCCGGGGTGATCCTCAGTGGTGTCAGACCCGTTCAGTGTAGGTTGTTCCTTTTAATCTTGGCCAGATAAGTAATAGCTTTATATGGCAAAATTTACTGCTTTCATCACTTGGAGGAAGTGAGTTTGGTGTTTCCTCCAGGGTTCTCAAACCTAAAGGGTTCTGTGCTCCTGAATGTTTAAAGTTTGCTCAGTGATGAGTGACAGTGCTTTCTGCTTGTTTCAGGCTTTATAATTCTCTGTCTTCCTTTTTGTTTTGCTTTAAAATGGCTCTTCTCTCCTTCAAGTGATATTGCATCTCCATTTCCTTGTGAATAAAGGAAGAGGAAGCTCCTTTTAACACATTGTCAATGTAGAGAAAGTGTGTGGTCAGTAAGTTTCTATAAATCACCTTGACCTTTTTTCTCTCATGCTAAGGGCTTACATCTCATTCTAGTTGTGTCTCTGAATTATTCTTGTTGAGGTTACTACTCACATGACTAAATCAAACCCCTGAAAATTAAATGTTTCTGCATTTGCTGCTTTTATCTGTTTTTAAAGAGTTTCCTTTGTTATTTCTATATTGGATTTGTTTAGGACAGAGTAAGGTTGATTGAGTTGTTGACAGAGTTAATAAGTGGTTGTGGCACTGTCGAGCAGAAATGAGGTCAAAAAGTCTTGAATCAGTCCAAGACTTCCATTTAAAGAGCAAACTGTCGCTGCAGTCGTGTGCTGGGGAATTAATAGGAAATGTACACGTTGGAGCACAGGCTGCAGGAGCAGGCATTTATAAATGTAGGGCTGCCCACAAATTACAGCCTGGGAGCTGATGCTTTTGGGAGGTTACTGCACAGCCAAGTGACTGTAACTCAGCTGGGGGGCTGGTATACCCTGTGCACTGGGTTATAGTGGCTCTTCAGCTGGGCATTCCTGGTGGTAGTGCTTGTGGGTGACTTCTTTTATCCAGCATCCTTGAAGAGGTTGTCTGCCTGTGGGAGCAGGTGGTGTTGGGAGTCTCCTGAGTGTGTTCTTAGCAGCTGGAAGGAGGAGGGCTGGCACCAGGGGACCTCACAGCTGCCTGTGACAAGGGATGGTGTCTCCAGGCACTCAGAAGCTGTGAGATCCCTGCCATGGGGTCTGCACGAGGAGAGCAGCAGGTGGTTCCTTGTGGTTTGGTGTCACCACTGTCACCATGGGCGTCTGGTGCAGCGTTTGTGCCCCACCTGCACAGCAGGGCAGGGGATGTGCTGTGGCTCAGCTGTGTGACCTCCTCACCCCTCAGTGCTCCATCCCGTGGTTTAGTTACACCTGCCTGGGGCAGGTGGGGTAGAATTGCCTCCTCTGCCCATTCCTGTTTGTAAAGCCTGCTGAGACCTTTCAGGGTTTTGGACAGGCAGAGATTGCATTTTCAGCTCTCTGCTTCACATTATGTGGTTTCCCGTAGCCTTTCAATGCCCATTCATTTTGCACGGGTATGAAGTAGCGGGTGTTCAACTTCCTCAGCTGTTGTGCTGCTTGTCGAGGACCCCATCTCGATGAGTCTCACCTAGAAAACAATGTGTGCACAAGTTGTTGTTGCAGCCCCCCGCTGACTCCCAGTGGGGCAGAATTCCTCGCAATAATGGCTTTCGCATGTGGCCGGTCCCCGCGGGCTCCTTGGGACAGCATTGTTCAGAGGAAGCCTTGCCTGCGTCTGAATAGCGCTCGGGGTGCCAGGAGGAAGAGAGGAGGAAAAGGAAACGGGGGAGCTGCAGGTTTGTCTCGCATTCACATCAGATGACAGGAAGTGGGGATGGAGGTTGGCCGCGGGATCCGTGCAGCGCGGTGGGGCCGCAGCGGTGCCAACAACTTCCAAGCTCTGGATGACCCACGTTGTTGCCATAGCAAAGCTTTTTACATCTTCACACCTTTTTTTTTTTTTTTTTTTTTTTCAGAAGGCCTCAGGTTTTCCATGACAGTTTTCTTCTTCCGTACCTCTTGGCCTGAAGAACTTCTTGTCAAGTTACTGTTAGTGCCCTCAACATTTTAACAATAACAAACCATAATCACAGCCTGAAGCGTTAATTACACGAGATTTGTGAGCTGTTCCATGGAGAGGAGGTGATCTGCAGTTGTAAAATTGCAGGTGTGGTTAGAAAAAGGATTCTAAATAAAATAGGTGGCATAAGTTGCTTCTAGACTGTTGATGAAATTTGTTTTAAAGGAGCAACTATCACCTCACTGCTAAGAAAGTACTGTTTGAACACAGATACTCTCAGAAAAAAACACCCCCAAAGAGTTCCTTTTGGCAAGGCAGCTGCAGGATTTTTAGTGCAGAACTCAGGGAGAATTCTTCCCTGCCCTTCCCCTGCTTCTGTAATGGCCCAAAGGGGAACAGCATCCTGGTGGAAAGGACTTTGTTTCCATACTGCTGAAATTCCGAGGGCTTTTTTTGTAGCAGTATGTTTACAGAAACAACCCTGAGGTGCGTTTACATATTTTGGAGGCTCTGGAAGTCCAACATGTGGAGTTTTTTATACATCCCATCTCCAAAGTCAGTTTTTCATTTGCACATCTGTGTCTGCTTGTTGGAAGTGTGAGGTGGTGAAATTTGGCTACTGTGTAATCAGCTCCTTTTCTTCACCCTGCTCTTTTCTGTTTCCCTTGCTTTCTGAGCAGAGTTTGAGAGCTCATAGGCTTCTTGGAAGACCATGCACTTCATCTGTATTCCAAAGGATGTAGGAAGCCTTCCATAATCAATGACAATGTGTGTGTTCCCCCAGGGGATAACTTGGCCCTTCTGCACTGCTCGTCTGTGCACACGCTGCACCTTCACCTCTTTAAAAGTGCACATCCTGAATGTCCACCGTGACCCATCCTGTGGGATGACTCACATTCCTGGAACTTTCTTGCCTGGCTTCTGAGGCTTAACAAAGGGCTAAGGCCCTTTTCAGACATCCTATCAGGCTTTATTAGGAAAAATGTTGTCTGCCCTTCCCATCTGGACAGTCCCTGTAGTTGCCTGGTGCACTTGGCTGTCTTGGGCCACCAGTGACCATTCGTGTCTGGACATGGGAGGTTTCATCCGGTGCCTGGTGTTATCCTCTTAGGCTCTGTGAGCTCTGAGTGTTACCTTAAACACTGAAGGTTGGGGTTAGACTGTGTGGTTTGCTAACAAACACTGTACAGCTGCTTGGGAGATGAGTCCTGTCTAAGGCACCCTTATTAAACACTTAAATAATCCTTCAATGCCAGGGATGGGGTCAGGCAGCAAAGGAGCAATGAGTGTCACTTTTCTCCTAGGCCAGCCAGTGTTATTAAACACTTCAATCCCAGGGAACCAAAAAAAGCTGCAGAGAACTTTCAGGATTAGATGTGGCCTGTACAGCAAATGTGCTCCTTGTTTTAAGTTGCTCAATGCACTAGATACTAAGCAGACAGATTTACTCTGGCTTTCCCCAGTTTTATTGGAAACAGCACACTCCCCACTGGATGGCAGGAAGATAATTGGCTAAAGAAGTGTCTGACTTCCATGAACATGTCACTGAAAAGCTGAGCCAGAAGCACTGGCAGATTTGGGCTGGATGATACTGAGGGCTGGCTGGTGCCTTTTTTGTAGAGGTCTACTGACAATTCCTGGCTGCAGGTTGTTCTGTTTATTCTTCTGCTTTCCTGCATCCCCATCTTTTCCAGGCAAGTGTCTGTGTGCCCTGGGATATCCTTGCCAGTGCACTGACACTGGTTGGCACAGGAAAGGGATGGGTTTGTGCAGGGAGAGGGAGGGCAGCAGGAGGAGCAGGATCCTGAGGGATGCAGGGTGCTGTGGATTTTGGGCTCAGACTTCTTGTGCTGGGAGAGGAATACAGGGGATGGAGTTTCAGGTGGTCACAGCAGGGCTAGAGAGGGGGAGACAGGAAGGTTATGCTTAAAAGCAGGAGTGATTTAGTGAGGCAGGAGGCAAAGCCCTCCCAAACCCCTTGGGAGCCGTTGCATAATAGTCCAAAAGGCAGCTATTAATAGATCTTCTGTGTGCCCTTCAGCTGGCACTGCTGGGAGGGAGCTTTGTGCCTTGGGGTTTTGGAAAGTCACTGGTAACACTGCTCAGAGCTGTGGATGCTGAAGGGGTGCTGCACAGGGCACCCACTTGTGCAGGGATTGGAGAATGTGTTGCTACCAAGTGTGAGCTCTGTGTGTGTGTCGGGGGCTCCTCTCTATCTCCTCACTGTCAGTGGGATGAAACATGTCATAAATGTTTTCTTTTCCCTTCAGATACCACCTCCTCAAACTCCTTCAGAAGTTTGGCAAAGTAAAGCAATTTGACTTCCTGTTCCACAAGTCTGGTGCTCTGGAAGGGCAGCCAAGGGGTTACTGTTTTGTCAACTTTGAAACCAAACAGGTAAGTTGCTCTTTGTCTAATGTTCTGATATAAATGACTGACTTCTTTCCCTTTTTTTTTTTTAATTTAAAACTACAACAGGAAGGGATAAATTCAGCATTTTGTCTACACAAACAGATTCTAACAGCTCTGCTCTGTCACAGACACTTTGTGCCTGCTCCTGAAAGTAGCAGTAGTGATTTCCTTTCTCCTCTGCTGTCTTCTTCTGAATCCTGCTTTTTAATGCTAACCAGAAAGGGCCAGCTCTTTGGTCCATTTTGCAGCTGGTGATTAGGATGTCAGAAGAGTCCTGACATTGTGCATTAGCCCTAGAAAATATTCATAGCAAGGTGGAGCAGCACTGCCATAAATCTTCAGCTGCTGTGATTCAGGTTTTATGGGAGTGTCCCAAAACTGCTGAGCCCAGAACAGGATGGAGTGGATCATGGTCCTGGTGCACAGGAGCAGGGTCTGGACTGAGCAGGAGTGGGTGTTAATGACACACAGGTAACCTCTGTAATGAGTCAGTGTTTTCTTCTGCACCAGAAACCTTCCTCCAAATGCTGTTCCCAGAGCCTCCACGTTTGGTATTTTCAAAATTGAGTATTTTCCCTATTTCCTTCCCCAAAACAAATGAAAGAATAAAACAGCAAGGCTGATAAAATCTGGTTACTGGGAGTCTTTTGAAGATATCCCTGGATTGGGATACAGTGGGATAAACTTTCTGTGCTGTCAGTGAGCTGTAGTAGACTGAATAACAAAGAAAAAAAAGCTCTCTCCATGTGAGTCAGTTTTGAGTAAAGGCTTGGTTTGTTTATGGAGCTGTCTTCCTGTGCAGGAAGCAGAGAAGGCAATCCAGTGTCTCAATGGGAAGCTGGCCCTTTCCAAGAAATTGGTGGTACGATGGGCACACGCACAAGTGAAGGTAAGCTGGCTGCTGGGAAGAAGAGATGCTTTTAGTTTGCAAAATTGAAAAACTTCAATACTGAAGCCTTCTTATCAAGCCTGTCTTGGCCTGGCAAGAAATAATTTCAGTCTGTTCTAGGAAATAACTTGGAGAGTTGATGTTTACAATCTACAGCTTCTCCTGTCTACCCAAACTGTGCTGGATTAGCTGTGAGTGAGGACAGGCCCTTTAACCTGGGGTTCTTTGGGAGGGGGTTTCTGGTCAGAGCAGTGTGAACAGATTACATCTATAAATGTCCATGTTTTAACTTTTCCCAAACTTAGTGAGTAATTGGCTGGAAGTTTGAATCCTTCCCTTTGTGGTTTTCTGGATAGGAGAGGTATGGAAATTCCCAATTACCAGTTACTGTGTTACTTTGTTCCACTTCTGAAAGCACTTATGTGGCAGCAGCTCTAATTAGTTTTGACTTTAAAGTAACACACTCTGCATCTAAGCTAAATATCTTTTTATTCCTTGCTCTGTCCCATAAACAATCAAGTTTTTAAGATTGACTTAGGCAGTACCTTCTGGAACATCCTTATTTTATTTTTTTTTAATTCTTGTATTGTTTCTCCTACAGTTATTTACTATCTTGTATTTGACAAAGCAATTTATTTTGAATAACTTTCTTTGCAGATTAACAGATTTGGGGGGAGGCAGAGAGGAGATGCTTGTTGCTATTTTCTTTTGGGTAGTTTTCTTTTCTTAATCTGTGTTGATTATCCTCCAAGCAGCTTTCTGCTCTGTCTTACCAAGTATATTAGTGCAGCTGTTTCAGATGCTTAAAAAACCAAACCAGGTATCTTCATTAAAGGAGACCACCTTGTTTTAGTTACTGACTTGAAGGGCTCTTGTCAGCACATCCCAGGTTGTGCAAATCCAGTCTCCATTTTCTGGAGCCGTGGAGCTACTGGAGTGCCACGTGCTTCCGGATGCCTGAGGAATGATCAGGCTGCAGAAGGAGCTGGAGGAGTGAGAGTCTGCCCAGCTGCTCTGGGGCCTGGGGAGGAACGTGCATAAATAATCACCTCAGTTCACATGGCATTTTCTAATCCCTGGATGGAAAGACTTAACAGCACAAAACTTTGGCTTATTGTAACTAGAGTTTGTTTTAGACAAGAGCAGCACGGTGCTAAGCAGCTCTGAGATGAGTGGCCAAGGCTCACCAGACGCTGTCGGTTTGAGCAGCTCTGCTGAAAAACAAACCTGACTCTGTGCCAAGCGAAATAAGGAAGCAGAACACTGCAAATAGTTCAGGAGGCCCGTTGCCCACAGAGATGACAGACTCACAAGCTGCTTTCTGCAAAAAGGAGGTGGTTCCTAACTGGTCTTTTTTCTTTTTTTCCCTACCTTTTCTCCCAGCCTGGTTCTGTGCAGTTGTGCTTGGGTTACCTTCTGGCTCTGCACATAAAGAGCACAGCAAACAGTGCAGTAGTTACCTCCCATTTACCATCTTTGCTTCCTGCCTTATGTAGAGGGGAACAAGAAGTGACAGGGTAAGGTTTAAGGATCCACAGTACAGTGCACATAACTGTTCAGTATCCAGTCTGCATTCCATGTTGGTACTAACCAAATACTGTGGTTGGGATTTCTTTCAGCGTTTGGCCACCAAAATCTTTCCTAGCAAAAGTTCCACAAAACCTGAGGCTATGTTAATCCAGCTTTAAAGTCCATCTGTGGGAAATGTTTCTTTGTTCCTAATTGCAGCTGACTCAGTCCTTGGTCTCTTGCTTGCAGAGATATGATCACAATAAAAATGAGAAGATCCTTCCAATCAGTCTGGAGCCATCTTCCAGCACGGAGCCACCCCAGTCCAACCTAAGGTAGGAGATGGGTTGGGTGAGAGGTGACCCAGCTGTGGGGCTGGAACCAGCTTCTTCCATTTCAGTGAGATTTAGAGTTGTTGGCATTGTTTGTGTTAAAAATCTAGCATGGCAAAAAATCTGGTTTTGAAAGGGCAGTGCCTGGGAAGTCACTCACTTGATGGGGGATACTTCAGACTGGAAGTAGGAAGGGAATGAGGTGAGGAGGGGAAATGGGAGTGTGTAACACTCCAGCTCCTTTGGCCAGAGTGTCTGCACTTCGTGTATTTCAGTGAGAGGGTTTTTACTGTACTAATTTGTTTCAGCAAAATGCTCATGAGCAAGAAGTTCTACTATAGTGGCAGAAGATTAAAACAAAATCACAGGTAGTACTTCAGATAAAACTAAATGTTTGGGGGTTTTTTTGTCAGTGACTTTGCCTGTAGGTCTTGTCTGTGGGATGTGGTTAAATTCTCCAACCTCTGCATTTACCTAAAGCTCATAGTGCTGCTTTACTAATTCAGTTTGTTTGAAAGGATGTGTGGTTTTCCTCTGTGTTCTGTCACTGGAACCCTGTGAGGAACCAAGACCAGATTAATGCATTTTCCCAGAGATAAAATGAGCTTGGAATTCAGAAGTAACAGGCTAGGAGGTAAAGAGCAGAGGGGTTTGAGTCATGCAGATTGTTAGCTGCATCAGTGGCACAAAGGGGTTGTTCTAGTGAGGATGGATGGTGCAAGAAGCCACAGCAGGGAAGGGAACATTCCTCCCCATCCATACCCAGAGGAGGATAGATAGTGAATAACAAAAGTCCTAGGAATTTGGGGTGTAACCTAGGATAGCTTCTCCCTTTGGGATAAACCCTGCTAATGCTGAAATAATGTTTCTTCCTGACCTAATTGGAGTCTGGGGTTTTCCCATCCCGAGCAGGCTGTAGCTGGGAGGAAGTCTGGCTTTCATTTCTCTGCTGTTCCCAGCAGCCTGCTCCGAGCTGTGCTCTGCTGCACATGCTCAGACCTCCTGAAATGACATCATTTCACATGAAGGAGGAAGGCTTGTTGTGTTCTTGTCTCACTCAGCGCCCTCAAGAAAGCTCTGAATAGGTGCAGGGGCCGTTATTTTGGGGTGCTGAGGTGCCTCTTAGAGGAGCAAACCTGTGCAGAGGTTGAAATGCAGCATTGTGGGCTCTGGGCAGTGCATTCCTGCCTCACTGTGGATGCAGTGGTGGGGGCTGCCTGGCCCCTCCTTGTGCAGTGAGGATTCTCATGTCAGCAGAATCTCTGGATTTCTGTAGTTGGGTTTCATGCTAAGATCAAGCTCAATTTCCCTTCTGCTTTTTCTCTTTCCAGTGTCAGTGCAAAAATAAAGGCCATTGAAGCCAAGCTGAAAATGATGGCAGAAAATCCAGATGCAGAATATCCTGCAGCACCTGTTTATTCTTACTTCAAGCCACCGGATAAGAAAAGGACTACTCCTTACTCCAGAGCTGCCTGGAAATCCAGAAGATGATGCTTATGAATGGATGATGGTAGCAAGAAACACTGCTTTGTATACCTGGAGTCCTCCAATGCTTTTGTACTTTTGTAGAGTGGGAAGGACGATGCCACCTGAGCAGGGCATGGCCAGCACAGCCCTCTGTCACACCTGAGAGTCTGCACCCACTGCCAGTGCAGCTCACAGCTGAAGGCTGTTCAGAGAAATAGGTTCCCTTCAAAGCCTCTGATGAACACACAGGCAACCTCTCGTTAAGTGTGCATTCATTAGCCAGATTAGAAACAGTAACCAGCGTTCGGAGTAAAGCACATCCAAAAATACTCCATTTAACTGATTACTTTTTAAAGTATTTTTGAACAAAATGTATTCCAATTCGTGTTTTAATGGAAGGGGAAGCACTTGGTTTTGATTAACATGTGCTGTAGTTATCATGGAAAAACTTTTTCATCTCAATAAAACTCATTTTAAATAGATCTTGCAACACCTTTAGTAACTGTGCATGCAATATTTTATATGCACCAAAGCCAATTGATTTTGCATTTTGATTTGCAGACTCCAGAGCGTTACTTTATGACGTGATAACCTTAAGCTAATGACACAGCACAGGTATTTTCAGTGTCATTTAGGCTGTAGGTGTGTGCCTGCATGTAGGAATTAGTGTATGTACACCCCACTGAGGTCTACGCTGTGCCCTGAGCTTTGGCATTTGTGTTCAGTGGTCCCTGAAGGTGGCAGCTCCTCATGAGCCAGATGTGACAGTGTGAGGGTAACTGCAGCCTCTGAGACATCTGCCAAACCATGAGCCTGGTGTTTGCCCCTGTCCTGCCCAGCTCTGGTTTCCACTGCCTGGTTGAGGTGGTCAGCTGCCTCTTGGTGTGAGGTGGCACCAGTGTTTGTGCTGAGCTGGTCCTGCTGTGAGCTGGGATTGCCCCAGGGGCCAAATCCACAGATCTGAAGGAAGGCTGCTCTGAACCATCTGATCTGCAGCACATTTTCCCCCTAAATATCTGCAAAATAGAAATCTGAGGAAAAAACATTTTCTGGCAGTGTTTTCTCCTTTCTGCACACAGTGCTGTGACTGCCTATGGCAGGGGGATGTCAGAGAGCTCATGTGCTCAGGTCCAGGTGACACTGGTCTGATTTTCCAATGTCTGCCCTCCCCAGTCCTGTCAGACCTCATCGGTCACTCTTGAGCTGCTCCCCCAAGCTGGTTAATGGTGGTCTCAAACAGGAGGAGGAAAACAATTTGGAAACAGACCTGGTTTGTGCAGGCAGGAGTTGCTCAGTGGCACAGCCCAGGGAGGTTTGTGTTCCTGCAGCAGCAGCACACCTCCCTCCAGGCAGAGCTCGCTTCCTGCTGCCGAACCAAGCACCTGGAACGGAGCCGCCGTGCCTGTCTGTGATGGAGGATTGTTGAAAGCCTGAATTGTTCAAAAGTAGGTCTCGTGCTGTTAATGTTTGTTTCCTAGTTTTTGAGTACCTGAGCAGAGGGAAAAGTGGTATTCTTGGGAGTTTGTACCCCTCTGAATGTCAGTGACACCCGTTTGCATTTCTCTGTGAGCAGCCTGTGTTTGTTCCTGCGTGGTCGAACATTTGTAGCTTTCCGGGTCTGTATCTGCGTTGTTTAGAACAGCTCTGAATTCGGTTCCCAGTAGGAATTTAGAAGATACCTGGTTTCAAATGGGTGTGTGGCTGTGCTCCCATCAGAAACATACTTTGATATTTATTTGTATTTAAATACAATTTGTTGAAATTCTTACAGCTCTAAATAAACATTTAAAATGCATGTTTTCCTCCAGGAAAGCCGAGGGTGGCAAGCAGGAAGCGAGTGAGGGTGGTAAATGCTTGGCATCAGCCGAAGTCCACTGGCAGAATCTGGGTACAATAGCATCAGTCTTTTTTTTTTTTAATTATTTCTTTGCACTGCCACGGTCGCTAACAGAAGTGCCTTGTGTGTTGCTCGGCCAGACTCAGACCTGGGGGAGCTTTATTGCAGGTCGGTGTTTGTGTTGGTCATTCCTGCTGCCGCCGGCCTGGCAGGCGCTGGTGCTGCCTGCGCTTCCCGGGAACGCTGCGGCTTCCCGGCCACCCCACGCCAGCACCCAGAGGTCCTAACCCCGGAGCTGGGAGAAGGGAAATGCTCAGAAACGTTTTTTTCCATGAGCATCAACCCTGGGATTTTGCTTAACACCATCATAAAAGAGATTTGAAGAGCACCAGGGAGCGCAGCATCTGCGGCCGGCACCAGAGCCGTGAGTAGGGAGGTTGGCAGCTGGTGGTGGGAAGGAGAGCAGGGCTTGGTGCCCGGCTCCCGTGAAGAGGAATTGAGCTGTTTCTCACCTCCACCCTACAGTCCTGTCCTCTGAGGGGGTTCCTTGCTTCTCCTGTATTTCCAGCGAATCCATGGAAGCAAGGTGGGTTACTGAGGGCAGTGTTCACTGTGGCCACAGTGTGGGTTTTTCCTTGATATTTGAACCATTCTGCCTGTGCTGACAGTCCCTCCTCACTGGGCACTGGCATGGAATCTTCACTCTGGGAGCATAGAACATTCCCAACCCCAAGTTCTGGGATTCTGGCCGAGCTGCTGCTTGACACGCTGCCACCTTTTTGCTGCCTTGTACAAACTCCAGCACTGGTGGAGGGAGCACATGGGGGTAAGAACAGGGATGGGCTCGGTGCTGGTACCTGTTAGCTCCAGTGCTTTGCATTCACCGGTCACTGGCCAGGCCCTGCTCCTGGTGCAAGATGCACGTTGGACATCTGTCTGCTCTCAGCAGGCAGTGAGAGCAGGAGCCCCTGCAGAGCCAAGACTTACTCCCAAGGCTGCAGAAAGGCAGAAGCTGGGCTGGAGTCACCCAGTTCCTGAGCCTGTTTGGGCTTTGTGGAGTCCAGAGAGCCTGGTCTGTAATCATGAGAGCAGTGCAAGCATCTGCTTGGGTACATGGTGCTGATCTGTGGTGCTGAGCCGTGGCTGCCACAGCCCAGCACCACTCTGGGGATGCAGACAAACCCCACACGGCCCTGCCTTGACCGGTGCTGCGTAGGGGGACAGACGGGCTTTCGTGGCCGTGTCCATGAAAACTCCTACGTATTTCTTCTGGAGCAGCCAGAGCTAATTCAGATCCCACCAGTGAGACGAAGGGTTTAAATTGTCCTTTCTCAGCCTCTCGCCTCTGCACTTGTCCGTGTCCCCCTGCACTCGGCCTCTGTGGAGCTGGGGACAGAGGGGAGGACAAGCTGGCAGGCCTTGGGCTCCGTTTCCTGGGGGTTTTTCAGGCTTTCCTGCAGCCTCGATGTTTAAAACCTAATGCCTTGTATTTATTCTAAAATGGCTTTCATCTGATTTCCCTCTCGGTTAACAATTTAGCTGTCACAATCAATAACGGCGAGGATCCATCCCCGGCCGCCATCAGCTCACGTTACCGTCCTGCAATTACCCGGCGGTGGCACCGCTGCCGGGGCTTTGCTGGGGAATTATCAGGTTACTAATGAAGCCCGGGCAGCGGCGGGCGGCCAGACGCCGCGGCGGTGGGCGCGATCCCCGCTGCCGCGATCGGAGGGGGGCTGCGGGGCCGGCCCGGACCGTGCGCCCCGTCGGGGCGGGCAGCGGCGGAGGAGGACCGGGACGAGTCGGACCGGGCTGCCCCC
>JACBWW010000035.1:6893738-6924800 GCA_020086605.1 Lanius collurio | reverse complement strand
CCCGGCGTTTTCTGGGGCGTTTTGTGCTCGGCGGAGGGAGAGGGAGAAGAATTTCGATTTTTAATTACTACCATTAAAAAAATCAAATTTGCAATTCTTTGGGTGGCCTGATGGATTCCCTGATTGACAGCCGGAATTGACACTCTGGTACCTCTTATCTCGGGCATTTACGGCAATTTCTAATTGCAGGTAGTTTGGGGGGTTTTTCAGCGCCTTGGCTCGCATGGGAACCGAGCGATTACTTCAAGAGGCCCGGGTTAAGTGCAGGCAGGGGGAGAATTCAATCCACATTCAAATTGCTTCATTAAAGAGACGCAGCTTTTGTTGCAAAGGATTTAAATGGCCACTAGAAAGTTCTTATTTATTGTTTTGAGGCGGTTTATATAGGGTGCCCCGCGCTCGCCCGGCGCATGGAGCCGCAGCCTCCTTCTCCCGCTCTCTCCATCAAGGTGATGCCGCCGGAGCCGCTGCCCAAGGGGAGCGCCCGCTGTCTCGACCCGCACTCCCGCGCCATGGTAAGCGGGGCCGGGGGTTGCGGGTTCCCGCCGGGACCCGCCGGGCCGGGAACGCGGGGACACACCGGGCCGGGGGCTGTGGGGACGCGGCGGAGCGGGGATTACGGGGTCCCGCCAGGGATGTCGGGGGTTTGTGCGGACCCGCCGGGCCGGGGCTGCCGAGGACTGCGGGGACCCGGCGGGACGCTGCGCTTCGGTACTGCGGGGAACGGCGGGGCCCCGGCTGACGGCCCCGCGGCGGCTCTGCCCGCAGTCGCAGCCCGACGGGGAGCCTCTGCCTGGCGCGCTGGACAAGGAGGACGCCCGCTCAGCTCCCAGCACCCCTTCCACGCCGTCCGTCTGCTCCCCGCCATCCTCCTCCTCCTCCACGCCGTCGGCCGGCAAAAACGTCTGCTCCAGCTGTGGGCTGGAGATCCTCGACCGGTACCTGCTGAAGGTGAGCGGGGCGGAGGGCGGCGGGGGAGGCAGGGGACGGCGGGTGGCCCCGGGTCTCAGCCCCTTCTCTGCCGCAGGTGAACAACCTTATCTGGCACGTCCGGTGCCTGGAGTGCTCCGTGTGCCGCACCTCGCTGCGCCAGCAGCACAGCTGCTACATCAAGAACAAGGAGATCTTCTGCAAGATGGACTACTTCAGGTAGGGACCGGGCCGGGGCCGCTCCGGGGGACTCAGCCGTCTCCGGCTGCCGTGGGGTCGGGGTCGCTCCGGCGCTGCCGTGGGGAAGATTTGGAAAAGCCGCCGGGCTCCCTGGAGCAGCCGGGTGGGAGACGACCCTGGCGATACGGGGAGAAAGGAAGGAAGGGAGTCTGGGGTGCATCTGCACAACCTTCCGGAGAGATTCCTGCCCTCTGGCCGGGCTGTGCGGGCCGCCCCGAGCCCCTGCTCCTCCCGGCTCGGCGGCGACAGCGCCCGGCTCCGGGGGTGCGGCGTGGCGGGGATGGCCCCGCGGCCGGGAAACAGGGCTCGAACGGCCTCGTCCCGGCTTCTGCCGGAGGGTAAATCGGTGCTGCGAACCTGCGGTGTCCAGAGGCTTTCGGGGAACCCCTGTTCGCGCTGTGGGCCCACAATGGCCGGAGCGTCCGCGGCGGGAGCGCGTTACAGAACGGAAACGATCGACCGGGGCTCGGCGGCGGCCCCGGGGCTCGGTCCGGACTCGCACACCCGGGGCAGCCTGTCCCGCAGGGAGGATGTTCGGGCTTAGACAGTCTTTCTGTTCTAAACCTTAAACCATGAATTTTCTCCCAGTTTGACTCGCACCAGGGGACCGAGTATTTTGAGCTCCTCTCTGGGGTTTAACTAAACATTGGAACCCCCGCTCCGACTTTCCCCATCCTACCAGGATGAGGGAATGCTGTTTGACCCGGGAGGAAGGGGAATGGCGGGCAGGAAATGGGAATGACCCCGGTGGGGCGCGGGGGGCTCGAAGCATCCTCCGGCCGCGGCAGAGCTCGGGGCTGCCCCGACGACAGCGGGCAGGGGAACTCGGGGGGGCACCTCAGAGATTCCTCCGGTGTTTTTTATTAAAGGGTCTGCGATTACCCGATTTTCCGCAGCTCAGCCCCTTCCCCAGCCGGCCTCGGTGCGGTGCCGCCGGCAGTGCGGGGCTCACGGAGGCGGGTGCGGGGCTCGGAGAACCGGGTCAGTCCTGAGGCTGCGGTGCTCTGCGTCCTGTCCTGTGGTGGCTTTTGTTGTTGTTATTACTGTTATTATTATTATTATTGTTATTATTTTCAAACTGCAATTTTCGGTAATTTCAGGGAAATTTTCCCCACTCAACACAGAAAGGCACGAGGGGGTCCTGGGGCCGCGGTGCTGTTTTGGGGTACTTTGAGCGTTTTCATTCGTTTATCACCGTTCTGGTGCCGCTGATGTCTAGTTTGTTTTTAAGAGCGGATCTTTCCAAAGGCGGTTTTAAAGTAGCGCCGGGATCTCGAAATGACCTTCGAGCAAATATGGCAAATAATAGTGTTAAAACAATTCTGTTTCGCGATCCCCGGTCCGAGAAGCCCCGACCCCCTCCCCGTTGGGAGCAGCCAGGCTCTGCCCGCCGGTACCGGCGGGGCCAAGGGAAATAAAACGAAAATCGCGGAAGCCGCTGCAGGACGCTCCCGGTTCCTGCAGCGCCCGTTCGGGGGGCGCGGGGGCTCCCAGCCCGCGCTCCGCACCTGTCTTTTGCAAAAAAAAGGTGGGGGTTTGGAGAGATTTTTTATTTTATTTTGGTGAATCTTTGAGCGGCGGCAGCGGCGGCGCTCGGAGCCCGGCGGGCGCGGAGCTGCCTCTCTCCCCCCGGCCCCGCGGGGATCGCTGCGGGTCCCGGCCGAGCCCCTGGCCGGCCCCGGTGAGGTGGGAGGGGGTGGCGGGAGGGGGTCGTTCCCGCCGTCTCCCGTGGCAGAACCCGCCGGGCTGAGCCATCGCCGTCGGTGCTGGTGTGCGGCCGGGAGCCGCTCACCAGGGCTGGGATCCCTCCCATTGCCCCTGGCAAACTGGCCTCGTTGTCCACTCTCTCGGCCCCCTCCTGCACCCGCCCAGCCCTGGGAGCATCCCGGCTGGCATCTTGTTGACTTCAGCCAGTGGAACCTAGTGCGTGCCACAGGGTAAACCCGATCTTCAGGATGGATTTTAAAAATTTCGTTTATTCTATGAGGCACATTAAATGTGTGGGGTTTATTTAAAAGCAAAGCAGAAACCCCATCCTAACGTGTGTGGTCCTTGGAGCAAGGCAGACAGAAGGGGCAGTGGGATGCTCTGCACAGGTCACACGGATGCTCTGTTACTGCAGTGCTGATTCCTCTGACACCGGGGCTGTGGGGGGACGCTGAGGATGAAGGTGTCAGGGACGGGGCTGTCATGTCCCAGCCCCACTGGCCACGGGGAGCGTGGTTAGGCCTGCTCTGTTCAAGCATCCCTTCTCTGTCCCCAAGAGGGGCTGTGTAGGTGCTGGCACCAATGCGAATCCATGGCCTCGTGCATTTTTAAGCAAATGCTGCTGTTTCCTGTGTCTTGTCAAATAATTACATTTGGCATCTAAGGCTCCAGCACTTCAAGGAGAACCAAATTAAAATTGGAGCTCATTGAGCAGAACATTGTGTTCCCGGGCGATGCAAAGGCTGCTCACAGCCAAGCTCCCACGGCTCCGGTCGCCGGGAGGCCCGGCATGGTCCTGGTGTGATTTCTGCTGTGCCCTGCTGTGACCTCGGTGGGCAGTCTGTAGGCATGTGGCCTTGGGGTCACTGGCCTGGCTGTGGCTTAGGTGGTCTTCACCCCTCGCTCTTACATCCCTCTGGGATGATGCTCCTGCTCAGGCATTGCCGTGGCTCAGCGTGAAATCCTCGCTGAGGCACCGCTGCTGCTCTGCTGTGACACTGGGGAGATGTCTGAAGCTGCAGCTGATTCTGAGGCCTGTGTTAGGAGCTTCCTACAGAGTGGACCCAGGAGGGGACAGGAATGTTTGGAGCTGTGAGTGGCCCTGGGGCTGGGTGCCTCTTGCCCTGTCCCCACAGGCAGGGATGGATGGGAGGGCTGAGGGAGCTGTGGCACCTGGGTACAAGCGGCGTGGGAGAGACAGGATGCACCAGGGCGTCCTCCCGCCTCTGCTCTTTCCACGACCCAGATGATGCAGCCGCCCCTGGGGGAGGTGGGATGAGTCTTGTTGGGATGAGTCTCTCTGGGATGAGTCTTTCCTGCTAACATTGCAGTTAGTTTCCATCTCCCAGAGTTAACCTTCGGGGAGGGCATTCACTCACAAACCATGCACACAGGGCATGAGCCAATGGCTCTGGTAGCGGTTGGTGATGCTCCAGCTTGTGCCTCTGTTCTGGGCTTGGATAAGTCTTCTGGCTCTTTGTCTCTTGCTCCAGTGTAGCCCTGTCCCCATCCCTGTCCCTGCTAGGCAGGTGGCAGGAGTCATGTGGAACCCCCCTCCTGGTGCTCTACTGCTCCGAGCAGATGGGGCTCTTTGGGCTCTCCCTGCCCTGCAAGGACAGCGAGCTAAAGCCCATGCTATGTTTGAGCTGTTATTTGCAGTGGTGATGGGTCAGGACAGAATTTTTGCAGACATTTCTCTCCCTGTTCCTGTGTCCCTGGCAGTGGTGGTTGTCCCTGCAGTCTCTGTTGGGTGACAGTGGGTGCTGTGCCCAGCCCCAGCTGTGTCTCCCTAGAGCCCGATCGCTGCAGCGGTGCTGCAGGCGCAGCCTCAGTGGTTGTGGTGCCGCAGGCTGTGCAGCCCCGTGCCCTCGGTGCTGCTGAGCCTCAGCCTCTCTCCAGGTTCTGCTCATGCCGTGGCTCTGCAGGGACAGTGGCACCAGCCCCTGCCTGTGCCGTTGCCATGGCCACACGTGCCCTCGGCAAACCCTGCCCTGCTCCCTGGGCACCGCTGCCAACCTGGGGGTCCTGCCTGGTCCTCGGGAGACCCCTGGGTGTCCCCCCAGACCCCAGCTGATGTGTGGTAGGGATGTGTGATCTTTTCTGTGTGGTGCCTGGTGCCTCAGTTTCCCCCATCCCCGTGATGTGCTCCCCCCACGGGCTGGGATTCGAGCGGGGAGCGGCGATCACCACGTGCCATTAGCTCCCTACGCCTGCCCCTCGCTTGATACTGTTCAGCAAGTACGGCTGTTTACATAGCACATTGTTCAAAGTAATTCAATTTGCAGGAATGATCTTTATTTCTAAATAAAAAATTAATACAGTTCTTTTGTTTGTGCGTTTATATAAACGAGCTGGCACAAAGTCAGTTTACAATGTTCCCATCTGAAGTAAATTAGTGAAGTCTCTTAGCTAAGTCTCTGTATAATTTCAGCATAGAAATGTCCTTTTTTTTTTTTCTTCTTTGGTCAGCTATGGTCAGGCTTAAAAATTTAGACCCTTATTTTCCTCCCAAATAGTTTTGCTGTTAGTAATCCCAGCACAGGACAGTCTTTCCACATCTTGCTGGGCCCATGGTGGGCAGCAGTTCCATGGTGTGGGGTCGGGCATAGGCAGCACACTGGCTGTGATGGCCTGACCTGGGCTCTGTCTCTGCCTGTCCACAGAGCCTGGGGCTGCTCTGGCCACTGAACCAAAGGGTTTGTGGTGTGGGGTCTCTCCTGTTGCTTGGTGCGGTCATTTCTTGTCGGTGTTTTGTGCCTGCACTGAGAAATGCTGGAGCTGCTCAAGTAGGGCTGCCAGTGGCTCCACTGTGGTGAGGGGCTGGCTGGAGCCCTCGGGAGCTTGAGGTGGCAGTGGCAGTGCTGGGGCTGTGTGGGGAAGTGCAGTGACTGTGTTGGAGCCAGAACCACCTCTGGGGTGGCAGAAGAGATGCTCCCTTCTCTCCTGATGCTCTCGCTGCTGATCATTGCATTTATTTTTTTAAGCAGTAATACTGAAATGCAGAAATCAAATGAAGGCTATTCCTGGCACCTCATGTCAGACACTGTCCTGGGGGTTCAGGACCGTGGGGGCCACATCTGCTGCTCCCTGCGAATCAGCTGCCCTTGACCATCAGTGTCCTGAAGGGAATGGGGTTTTTCACACCATCACCTGGTGAGGGGATCCTGGCTGTCTTGTTGCCTCTTCACTGCGCTGAGCTACCCTCCAGCATAGCTCATTCCAGCGCAGTCATCATCCTCTCACAGTGAGGAGACCTCCTCCATGGGGGAAAAGCAGATGTGTGCGCCTGTACGTGTGAGGAGAACACACATGGTTTGATTTATGGCAGCGGGAGAGAACCAGCTCTGACACAGTTTCCATCCGAGTCTCACAGTGGCTGTTATCAAAATAAAAAACCCACGGGTTTGGAAGCTGATTCACGGCGCTGCGTCACCTCAGCCCCTCGGCCGCGTCCAGCGCCTCAGGGCTGCAGTGAGTTACACCCCACTCCTGCCCACGCCGCTGTCACGGGAAAAGGCACCGGTGGGGCAGCTCTGCTTTCTCTCCCCACGAAAGGGTGTTGTGGGTGTTGGGGTGGTCAGGGTGAGCAATGGGACTGACAGCAGTGCCTGCAACCCGGCATCGTGCTGCCTGTCCTCCCCTGCCTGCCTTCCCCTGCCTGCCTTCCCCTGCCCGTCCTCTCCTGCCCATCCTCTCCTGCCTGCCCTCCCCTGCCTGCCCTCTCCTGCCTGCCCTCCCCTGCCTGCCCTCCCCTGCCTGCCCTCCCCTGCCTGGCCTCACCCTGCCTGCCTTCCCCTGCCTGCCCTCCCCTGCCTGTCCTTCCTTGCCTGTCCTCCCCTGCCCGTCCTCCTCTGCCTGCCCTCATCCTGCCTGCCTTCCCCTGCCTGTCCTCCCCTGCCTGTCCTCCCCTCCCTGCCTTCCCCTGCCTGTCCTCCCCTGCCTGTCCTTCCTTGCCTGTCCTCCCCTCCCTGCCTTCCCCTGCCTGTCCTCCCCTGCCTGTCCTTCCTTGCCTGCCCTCCCCTGCCTGCCCTCACCTGCCTCTTCTCCTCTGCAGCCGGTTCGGTACGAAGTGTGCCCGCTGTGGCAGGCAGATCTACGCCAGCGACTGGGTGCGGCGAGCGCGGGGCAACGCCTACCACCTCGCCTGCTTCGCCTGCTTCTCCTGCAAGAGGCAGCTCTCCACCGGCGAGGAGTTCGGCCTGGTGGAGGAGAAGGTGCTGTGCCGGATCCACTACGACACCATGATAGAGAACCTCAAGCGAGCGGCAGAGAACGGTACGGAGCGCCAGCGGCCACGGCCTCGGCCCGGGCAGGGTGTCACTGTCCCTTAGCACAGGGTGTTGGGGTCGGTTCTATCCTTGCCAAAAGCGGTGATGGGTGGCCCTGGGGGATGTTGAGCACAAGGCCCCGGGCTGGCAGAGGGCTCATGGGGTGGCCAATGTGCTGGGAGCTCATGGCAGACCTGCGTGCTGTGGGCAATGCCAGGGACAGTGCCTGGTCCTGCACGGCCCCGCGTGCAGTGCCTGAGGAAGCTGCTGGGATTTTGAGGCCCTGAGTCATAAATGTAGAAGGTGGGACTGGCAATTTGACAAAACCTTCCCGTCATTTTCCACCCACCCTGCCCATCCTGGGTCGTGCCACTCCCAGCTGGACAGCGCTGCGCCATGGCCAGCCAGCCTCCACTGTCCCAGTCGAGTCGGTGACACCAAGGTCACGCAGCACTGCAGCTCCTGTCCCTTCCCCCTCCTCCTCCATGGCAGTGCCCAGAGAGATGCTCAGAGGAACAAATTTGTGGGGTAAATCCAGAGAGGTACTCGGGGAGGCCGGGCAGTGCCAGGGCCTGTTCTGTGGTGGAAAGTACTTCAGCACATGGTGGGCACAGGGAGGGACACGCCATGTCCCGGCCCATGCAGCATGTGGAAACCATTAACAACCTGACAGGAAAATAATATGTTTCTGTTTACCGTGTTTGAGTAAGAGGATGAAAACAGAGTGCCCAGTTGGGCTGGGAGGGTCCCAGCTCGGACGTGGCTTGCAGCATGTTGGTCCATATGGTCAGCTGCTGCAGGGAGGGAGTGATGGGGAGCAAGGATGGAGAGGGAGAAGCCACGTGACCTGCGGGAGCAGAATGGTGTGAGGACAGCAGGGTCTGGCACTGGGGACTCCTGCAGAGCTGTAGCCCCAGCTGAGGGCTGGGATGGTGGGTTTGCTGCTGCTGCTTGGAACAACCTGCTGGTGTGGGCTGAGCACCAGTACTGGGCAGTGCTGGGGCACATGGTCAGTGTCAGGTGTCACTACCTGTGTCCAAGAGGTTTTGAGAAGGAGGTGGGATCACTTTGGAGAGCTTTAGTTGCTGTGGAGTTGGAGGGCCACACTTCCCCCTCCAGTAATTACCCAGCAATTTCTTCTGCACATGAGGTTTTACATACAAGAAAAATAAACAGATGTTGCTGAAGTCAGAGTCCCATTCATCATCCGAAAAGAACAAGTCAAACTATATGAGAAAGTCCTTCAACTCAAGCCAAGACAATCACAGCCTGGTCCAGCTTGTGGAGCGATCGCCGGGCTGTGCAGGCGCATCCTGGGAGCGGGACGAGTGCCAGCCCTGCTCAGCTGCCCTCCCTCACCCACCCTCCCTCGCCCATTCCTCAGTGGTGCTTCACCTACACTGCCCAGAGCAGCCAGGGCTGCAGCGGAGTCCCAGTGAGGAGTGAGAAACCCGGCTCTGGACACTGTCCCTGGAGGCTGCACAGCAGCGTGAGCACAGCTGGGCTTGCCCCGACACTGCTGGGCAGGGGGGAGGTCAGTGCCCCCCTGGAGGGTCCCCCTTGGTGTGGCTGCTGCTCAGCATGGCCACCCCAAGGCCACGGGGATGGTGCTGCTCCTGCTGCTGCTCTGGGATGCAGGAGGAAGAGGATGTCAGGTGCTGGAACGATTTGGAGCTGGGGAAAGGAGCAAAGAGCCCTCTGAAATGCTCTGAGCAAACAAAAGGACTGAGGGAGGCAGTGCCCACGAGGGAAAATGGGGTCACAGGGAGCAGCGAGGGGCAGGAGTGATGGATGTTGGTGAGCCTGGCAGAGACAGGGTCCCTTCCGAGCCACTCCCTGGAGGATGTGGCCAAGTGGTGACCGCGAGTCAGGGCCAGTGGGACATCAGTGCTTGCCCTCACACACCACCTTGACCCTTTTCCTGCTCCTGTCTCTCCTTATTCCCTGTGGCTTCCACCATTTGCTGCGTTTTTTTAATTCAACAGTAAACTCCTGGGGAATGGTGGCTTCTCCTTCCCTGTGTGTGGAGTGGCTCAGCAGCCCAGGGCAGCTCCTGAGTGGTAGTTCTGGCTCCACTTTCTGCTCCCACTGCAGCAAGGGATGCTGTGGGTGTCCTCTGCTGCCATGCCAGGGGTGTTGTCCCTCAGTCGAGTGGATGCTGTGGGTGTCCCGTGCTGTGATGCCACCAAGTGTGGTGTCCCCCAGATGAGCAGCTGCTGCACACCAAGGGGGCAGGGGGCAGGTGGGTTTCTGAGCTGTGGCTCACAGGGCTTCTCTCCTGTAGGCAATGGGATCACGCTGGAGGGGGCCGTGCCCTCGGAGCAGGACAGCCAGCCGAAGCCAGCCAAGAGAGCCCGCACCTCCTTCACCGCCGAGCAGCTGCAGGTCGGGCAGGAGGGCCGGGGGGCTGGGAGGGGCCGTGGCTCCCCAGCCTCACCCTGAGCCCCTCTCTCCTCTCTCCACAGGTCATGCAGGCACAGTTTGCTCAGGACAACAACCCCGACGCACAAACGCTTCAGAAGCTGGCGGACATGACGGGGCTGAGCCGGAGGGTCATTCAGGTGAGGGCAGGGATGGGCAGGGTGTGGGCACCACCGGCCGAGCAGCCCCAAGCAGGGCAGGGAGGGGGCACCAGACAGGGCTCCCAGCCCCGTGGCTCCTCACCCCTGGACATGCAGCCCCCAGCAGCTTCGTGCTGCCCTCCCCGTGTGCCGGCTCCTCTGCTCCCGCAGCGATGCCAGCACCGTTCTTTCTCTGTCTCACTCGTGGGTTTTCTATTTGTTTTTCCCTCTTATGATGCAAGGAATCAAAGCCCCAACAGCCCCAGCAATTCTCAATAAATCACTGGGTGGGAAAGCTGCCGTTAGCACCAGGTCCTGGAGCGCTGTGCTCTGTCCCAGCCGCTGACAGGGAGTGTGGGAGCTTCCCTGGCATCTGCCCCTGCCACCAGCAGGCAGAGTTCAGCAGCGTCAGGAAGCACTGGGATCGAGAAGTTTAAAGAAAAAGGGGTTTTGCAGCCCCAGGGGACAAGTGGCAGGGAAGTCCCCGTGCCTCAGCTGGGAGGGGAGGGCCAGGGGTGCTGTAGGGACAGAGAAATGTCCCCTCTGCAACTCCCAGCTCACAGACAGCCCAGCTTTGTGTCTTGGTGACATTTGTACTCCTCACTTTAATGATCTGCTCACATGCTTTCTGCATACAACAAAAAACACGAGTGATTAAAATAAATTTCTTTAAGCTTTCATCCAAGACTCTTTTGTCAATGACACATTTAAATTTTTTGTGTGAAAATCTGGCTCAAGCCTCTGTTATTGAGATTCTCCATTTAGCTAAAGATCAAGCAGGCTGCACACTGGGTGATTTTTTATGTGGATATTTTTTAAAGGCGCTTCAAACAGGAAACAATTTGTCAAATGCTTATGACTGTTTCCTTCTCTGTGGTCCAGTGTGCTCTTGCCTTGGAGAGCTGATCTTCATTCAGTCTTGGAGAAGGTTTTTAGTCCCAGCTATCTTTCAAAAATCAGAGTGTAAGAAACAGATCACCTCTTTAGCATAAAAACCCCCTTCCATGCATGTTTTAGCTCTAGGATGCAATTCCCTAACTACTCCTTTAATTAAAAGCAGTGAGATACAATCAGAGATCTCATACCTGCTGCTCACACAGACTATGGCTATATCCCACAGCAGTACCTTCCTTTCTCAGCTTTAATGTTCTGCTGATGGGGTTTCTGATGGGGTTTCTGAATATGATAAACCACAAGTTATTGAAACAATATTGTTTTCATCATTCTTAAAGTCACAACTTATCCTAGTTTAAGCTCCTATTCATTTTTGTCTGCTCTTGTTTCTCTCTTTGCCAGTGCTCAAGTGTCCCAACTGATCTCAGCTGTGCTTTTAGGTCAGGTGAGCTGGGTTGCAGATTAAAATTTAAGTAAGACCTTGAAAGGTGCTGCCTTCATTTGCAGGGAAGCTGTGCAGGGGCAAAGCTTTGCACATACAACTTCCCTCTTGCTCTGCTGAGCGTAAAACAAACCCGTGGAAGCTGGTGAAGGGCAGATTCTTCTATTTTATTCAGTTTTCATAAACACTTCGAAGAGACCCCCATCCAAGGACCCTCATGAAGGACCACACTCCAGCCCAGTTGTCTCTCAGCCGTCACAGCGTTTGCTGCTTTTGTTCCAGGTTTGGTTTCAAAACTGCAGAGCCCGCCATAAAAAACACACCCCGCAGCACACGGTGCCGCCCTCGGGAGCGCCCCCGTCCCGCATCCCCTCCTCGCTGGCCGATGACATTCACTACTCGCCCTTCAGCAGCCCGGAGCGGGCCCGGATGGTGACGCTGCACGGATACATCGAAAGTAAGAGGCGGTGGCGGGGCCGGGCAGGGGCAGTGCCCGGGACAGGCGGTGGCAAAACCCTCCTTGTGCTAAGGGTGCAGGGCTGCTGCCCGTGCTGCTCCTTGTGTCCGCTTAACTTTGCCTTTGGGGTTACCTCGCCCCCAGGAAAGTCAGTGCTTGGGTTTTACCTGACTGGTCCTTGGCCCTCTTGTGCTCTCTGTGTCATGGGGGAGAGGTGTGAGTGTGCCCTGTGGGGCTCGGTGGTCAGTGGTCTCCTTCCTGCTCAGAGCAGCAGAGTTGCTTCCCCTGACTGTTCCTGGTGCCAGTGAATGATTTTGTGAGTGAGGGGCAGCTTTGGTCATGCCTGGACAGAGGTTTGGCTCTGTGGCTCTTGTGAGGCTTCTCCCCTCCCTCGCCCATGAGGGCTCCTGCTGCAGCTCTGCCTGACCCACCGGGCCCCTCCTGCTCCCCGCGTGTCCCGGTGGAAGCCTGGCCGTGCTGGATGGAGGGCGTGTGTTGTTTGTAGTAACAGAGGCTGAAGCCTCTTCTCATCCACAGGTCAGGTACAGTGTGGACAAGTGCACTGTAGACTTCCCTACACTGCTCCACCAGTGCACCTCAAAGCAGACATGGAAGGACCACTGTCTAATAGGGGTGAGAAGGTAAATGCAGTCCCTCTTCCAGGCTCCAGGGCCAACCCTCCCCTGTAGCAAAGATTTGTGTGTAACCTCATTGCCACCACCGTCTCCTGTCAGCATCACTGCTTCTCCATGACCTCTGGCAGCTGCCACTCACCCGTGTGTCTTTCCGTAGTTTTGGGGGCCCTTAGGTTGATGTACCCACTGTTGGTGAAAACAGCATCACTGTGTTTTTCACTGGACACCCCTCGGTGCTGTGATGTGCTGGGACTCTGCACCTGCATCCACTGAAGGCTCTCACATCCTCCTGCCTGAATCCTCCCTGGGTTCCCTCCCCGTGTGCCCTGGGCTCTGTCCTGCTCCGTTCCTCAGGCGCCTGCACGTGTTGTCAGTGTGAACAGCAACTGGCTGTTAACAACGGAGCAGGGGGGAGCTCCAGCATGTACTAACTTCCCAGTTTTCCACGAGTTAACAAAAAAGATTTGTTTCTTGTGGATTGCAGTATTGCTTAAAAAAAACCCAAAAAACAACTGGCTGTTACAGTATCTGAAGTAGGAATGTTATTTCACAATGTCTGGCCGGGAGACAATACTGCATGTTGATATTTTTCTGTTCAGCACTTACAGTATCTGCTCTAACACACAGCTTATCAGGGACAAGATTTCTCAAACATGCTTGGAAGTTTTTATTTAGGACCCCAGTTTCAGTGGCTTTCTTTTCAGCGGCCTTTGGCAACTCTTAGTGGTTTTAGCTTTTGTCTTCACTGTTAGAAGTTCTCAGCACCTCTCTTTTCAGGTCTCTCTCTACTCAGTGCAGCATCTTATTGAGCTATGTTTCAATGGGCAGAAGCAGGGGCCCAGCAAAGTTATTTTTTCAGTCTAAATTCTAACACTTTTTCATATGTACCCAGCAAGCTGCAAAGTTTTCAGAAAATATTATACAGTCCTGGTGCTGTTGTGAGAGAAGCTTCACTGCAGCAAGCAGCTCTTCACGGCAGCAGATTTAAATGCAATTACTGGCTCACAGCTGTTGCAGAACAGGGTTCTCAGGACACAGAGCTTCTCCCCAACCAGCTTCTTTTCTAAACAATCACTTGCACGTTGAATTCCTTAAAACTGAGTAGCTTTTTTTTTTCCCCACATCCAAAAATTTTTAATAGCCTAGATGGCTGAGATCCTGGGAAAACTCATTTAAATGCTGAGTGTGTGTTTCCCTCTGTGTGGGGGGCACCCCCACCCTCCTCTCGGGGTTCCCAGTGCAGTGACTGGTGAGAATTGAGCTGTGACCAGCTCAGTGGCTGCTCCCCCTGCCCGAAAGCAGGGAAGGGGCTGTACCTGCAGAGCAGCGAGGGGCAGTGTTTTGGGGAGCCTGTGCTGATCAGTGAGTGAGTGAGGTGGACAGTCAGGGCTGCTGGTCATGGTCTTTGTCTTTCTTGCTAGCTGCTGTATCACACAACAGATGACTGAAGTGCTGGTTTTGGTGTGCTGCCTGCTTTTGTTGGGTTTCACAGCCGAAGGTGTGGTGCACCTCTGCCACAGTCCCGTTACCTCCCACCTGGGCAGGGCTGGCAGCTCCCGGGCAGAGAGTGCTTCCAGAGAGGGTTTTCCTGTGAGGCAGTGGCTGCCACAGCAGAGCCCGTGTGTGTGCTGCTGCTCCCTGCAAGCACATCGCCACCGCGAGGGCTCTGTCTCTGGAAGCCGCTGACGCTGCCGTTTCTCCCCCAGGTCATCCTCTTTCAGTACTGACTGCGCGGACTCTTCCTCACCTGCCCATGGCCCTGCCAGCACCGCTGCCCCTCAGCCGCTGACACAGCGCCCGGCCCACGGCCGCTGCCGCCGGGCCCGCGGGAGAAGCTCAGATCCAGCACTCTCAGTTCTTCCCATTGACCAGCACCTCGCGTCCGCTCTGATTTCTCCAGCGACACTCTGTGTATGTGTGTGTTGAGTGCACAGTTACATTTTACACTTGTTTCTTGTGGACTTGTAGAATGACCGTGAGTCTCTCCAAGGCAGTGCCAGACACAGTCAAAACTGGTGACTCTACTGTGCTTGCAAGTCCTGCTCCCAAACCCATGGGAATATGAACAACCCAGAACACACTGAGTCTCAGGGGGGTTGATGATCACCTCTGAGCACAAAGGAAGGAGGATTTTATGTGGTTTGGCCTGATTCTCTTTTTGCACCAGTGAAGCAGTTCCTGGACATCCCTCCTTCTTTCCACTCGCATGTGTGAAACCTGAAATCGGCTTTTTGGCTCAGCAACTCGATATATAGACAGACCTTCCTGAATGAAACTCGCAGGTAGCTGAGACTCCACTGAGTGGAAAACATGATGCCAGCTGGAAATAGGCAGTTTTCCTTCCTCCTCAAAGTGCTTTAGAATCACATGTCCTTTGATCACTCAAAGGTAAGTAAATCTTAGTGTTTTTCCCCCCCGTTTTATAGGAGGGGAAGCAGAGATGTCCTAAACTGAGAGGAACCATGAGGGTTGGTGGTGGAGCCAGGTTTAGCACCCTGAAGTTTTTGATTGCAGACTTGTTCTAAGAACACCTGAATATCTCTCTCCTCTCACAGCCATCTGCCAAATCTTTTTTTTTTTTTTTAGTTTTTTTACTCTTGTTCTTTATTAACAAGCTACTTCATTTCCTTGGAGTCATATTGGATCACAAATGGGTGATTTCAGAATGTACCTACAGAAAACTCTCAGACAATCCATACTCTGGGACTGGGAAACGTTCACTGGAAGGTGGCCATAAAGGTGTAGAAATGTTCTGCCTTGCTGTGGACTCAAGTTCAGTCAGTGGAAATAGTTGGGTAGAAACTGGAGACCAGTTAAAAAGGTGAAAACCACAGTAAGGCCAGCAGGAACGGTCTCTAGCCAAGCGGACAGCGAGAGGATGGCATCTTCCTTTGTCTGGCAGCATCGCTCTGATTCCCTCTGCCCTCCTGTTCTCCCTTGCTGGGGTACGGCTGTCGGTCCTGCCGGGCCCTGGGATGAGGGTGTGTCCCAGGAGAACTGCTGGGCTCACGGCAACAGCAAAGGAAGTGCTCAGCAGTCTGGCCCTAAGTCAGGAAAAGGACTCCAAAATGATCCTTCATTGATGGTAGTAATGAAAAGTAAACAAGTGACCTCTGCCAGCCCTTCTCAGTTTGCACCGAGCCAAGAGCAGGTCTGTAACAAAACCTCTCTCCACGCAAGCACACGGGCGTGTCCTGCTGTGAAGTGTCTGTGGGGCCGCTCTTCCAAGAATGTGAAAGCCTACCCTGAGCCACAGCTAGTGAGGGATGTGACTGAACCATGCCCGAGGAGCAGGAGGTGGGAATCCATCTGTTACATAACTTGTTTTTAATTGGAACTGTGTTTTCCTCTCCGGGAGATCCTGGATCAATCCCCGCCATGGGCCGGGTGGGCAGCCACCCCTCTGCTCTGGCCAGCCCATATTGCACACGTGGGGGGCCTTCTCCTGCCCGTGTCCCTGAACTCCGTGTGACACCAGCAGCCAGACACGTGGCTCCAGCTAAACCACGAGGAGTGCTCCAGAAATGGCGAGGAGATGGGGACGTCTGCTGAGGTGGCCACCGAGATCTCTTGGTTTGAGAAGTAACTGAGCACAAGCACACGTTGATATTGGTTGGAACACATCACACACACACACACACACACACACACTCTGCTGTGTGTGTGCACACACATTAAGAGAGCGATGGTACTACCTCGGACAGCTGGGCCAGTATCTGTCTAATTGCAGCCAGCAGCTCTATTCCCAATTTAAAATGACATTTGAAAGGAGAGAGGGGAATTAAGTCCACAAAATCTTATTGTCACCTCCTGCTGTGTGAGTGACCATTTCCAGAGTGTGACTGGTGACAAGGAGCTCCCGCACGCCTGACCTGACTGGAGCCATCGCTGCAGAGGCGTCCCCTGGGGAGGGGACAGTCACCAGTTGCTCCAGGTGCAGTCCTTTTTGTCCTTGTCCACAGCAATGAGGGAAGGATGGGGGTTCCCTTGGCTGGCTGGTGGTGAGTGTTTGTCACCACAGGCTGAGGTGGTTGCTGTGTCCATGTGCCAGCCCTGAGATGCTCGTGGGGGCCGGGGGGTCACCGGGGCCTGACTTTGTTCTCAATTTGTGCTTGCACGTGCTAATGACCATTTAGTTGTGGAATTAGTGCCATAAAAGAATGGGTAGTTATTTCATTTAAGACTGAAGGAGAGACTTCAGGCTGTGTAACTTGCCCTGACATCCCACGGTCTCTGAGATTGCCACAACTGTTCTATTGAGGGAGAAAAGGGTTTGATGTGTTTCTCTCTTCTGTCATAGCAATGCAATGAAAGGGAAACTATGAAATATGTATCTGCTAAATACTAACTTGATCAGAAAAAACCCAGGTGTGAAATGTCCTGGATATCTGAGGGTTTGTAACCGATACCATGGCAGGGCCGGAGTGCAAGGCAGGGGCTGAGGGAATGTAGGTGTTTCTCTCCAGGGACGTGGGCTCACCACAGACTGTGCTTGGGGCACTTCCCCCATAAGTAGCCAGGAGCAGCTTTGCTAATTCAGAAATCAGGCTCTGTTTATATTAAGCCCAAATTGTTTGCAAAAACTGGAAGCAATTCAGCTTGTGCAGTTTTAGAGCTAATTATGTGTATGGAAAATACTCAACTGTACCAAGAATGTAAGAAATCTTCTAATTTATTCAATACATTGTTTCACAACATATTTCACACTGACTGTTGCCACTGAACCAAACCTTATCTCAGGTCATTTGCATTCATCTCCTGTCTGTGGATTTAAAAAAAAAATAAAATTAAAGTCATTCTCATTTTCTTAGTTTATTCAGTAATTGCCAGATGGGTTCTGGTGCAGCAATGCAGACTCCATGCACTAAACTTTTCCAGTTGCTATTTACAAACCCTTTTGCAGACAGAATCCACTGAAGACAGCCAGCAAAAGGCTCTTCACTCCAGTTTAATAAGGTAACTCACAGGACTCGGCTCTGGAAGTGGGATGGTTTAAGGTTTTATCACCAGTGATTTTTTCTGGCTCATGCTGGTTAACCCAATGCCCAAGTAAAGGTGCTTACACAACTCACTCGTTGGGACGGGGAGTGGGAACCAATCCTGCACTACTATCAGTGATTTATCTGTAGGATGCCAACTAAACACCAGTTTTATTTCATCTGCCAATCATTTTGTTGTAGCATGTTGCAATTCTGCATGTCTTGGCTACAATGGTTAAAAATTTTTTTCTCTGAATGAGTGGACAGTCAAGACTAATATTTATTTTAAAAAAGTAAAACAAAATTGTAAGCACTTTTTGTAAAACCAATGTCTGTTTTGTTACATACTTTTAATGTTGTGCTTTGTAAATGTCTTATTTGTGTAATAAATAAAGTTAATGCAAGTAGAAGTGCTGGCACTTACATCCAGAAAATGATGTAATTCCATTTTATTTTATTTTTAAATACTTTCTGGCTTACTAATCAAGCAGCAACCCACCCAGTTTTCCCCTTTTATTATTTTGTTAAACTCTGGCTTCAGGAGAGTTCAACAAATGTTCATAGTAAATGGATATAATTTCCTAGTTAGCAAACCAGTCATTAAAGAATACCTCTGGTGTACATTATTACAATGATCAATCAATATCAAAGTACTGAGCAAAAAGAGAGGAAAGGAATTCACCAGGACAGCTAACTAAAATCTGGGAAAATAATGTTGATTAAGATGGATTTGAATGACTTCAACACCGAATCTGAGGCACTCTTTTTAACAAATTGTTTTCAGGCTTAATAATGTTTATACATACTACACTGCACACCTCTCAGGAATATTATTGTGAGTACAGTCGGCTTTTTTGCCGTGGCTTTTGCTCAGCATGACTGATTAAATGATTATTTCCATTTTTGTTTGTGCTGACAAAGATGACAGAAAGATTATATTCCTGTCGAGGGAATGGGTGAGACAAATCCACGAGGACAAATTGCATTTATTGTGAATCAGATTACCTGCTTCGCTGGAATATTGTCTAGGAAAAACTGTTTTCTGGTTTTGGTTTGTGCTCAGTTGTTACATCCCAGCCTTTCCGGCAGGTCCGAAGGATCCATTCATGCTCATCATTGTCTGAAAGGGAGAGAAAGAGAACGTTAAATATCCCCGTGTCAGACCTGCTCTTTGCATCCCTGGGGGCCAGCTCAACAAGCCATTTTTCCTTTGAAAAATAAATCCATTTTTTAGCCATTGGCATCTCTTGGAGCACATTGTTTTTTTGTTTGTTTAAAAGATCATGTGCTGTTGTGTGGGAATTTGTCAAGGCAGGAGGTTCTGGATCTGTGGCAAGGATTGATTATTTATCTGTTTTATAAGCTTAGCTTTGGTGAACTACATGCATAGATTTTATATTTTGCCTTTTTTGGCAAAATACGGAGGAGAAATGTTGAAACAATCAGAAATTAAGACAGGCATTTTTAAAATACTCTGGCTGTATTCCCTGTTGGTGTATGAGAAGTGAAGGTAAAGAAAAATTTCTAGTAAAATCCCAGGTTCTTGTCTTCTGGCTTTTCTTTCCATGCTGTTTCCGAGATATATGTTGTGGCAGGTATTGATAAGCTGATGTAGTGGCTGAGAGATATTTTAGACCAACTCCCGTGTCCCTTGTTAGCATTCATGTCTGTCGTATTTATTCTGAGAGCATAATGACAGTGCGGAAAGAAAATAAAAGCAAAGACAATGTAGGAAAAAACAACTGACCAGCAAAGTTTGAATAGTAATTTTGTGCATGATTTACAAAAAAATAGCTTGGCGGATGTTAAGTTGTGGCTTCTTAATTTCAGGGATTTAAATAGTCTTGTCTCCAAAAACTGTTCTGCAGCCTTTTCTTTTGTGTTTGTGTAGGAGAAAAGAGATCTGTGTAGTAAACCAGGAAAAACAAACTTCAAAAAGCCTTGGAAAAAAACATCGAAGTATTACTTAAAACAGTACCTGCATTTATTTTTGTATAAATTAAATATATTCGAGCTGCTTCTTGTGTTTACCACTGTCTTAACAAATTCATATTAGCTGCTTGTGATGTATGTAAAAATCTTAATTTTGAGGATTTGTGGCAGCCCTTGTTACGTAAAAGAACAGATGAGTGGGAGGAGGATGGAGCCGAGGGGGTGTAACCCCGGTGCTGTGACCATCACGGTCCCATTATGCTGCTGAGCACCCTGCTTAGGCAGGTCAGAAAAAACGGAGAAAGAACCAAGTTGCTTCTTTAGGAGTCAATTTTTCGTGGAGATCTTTTGATTGTGGAGTTGTACCTTTATGTTAAAGCGACAGAGGAGCATTTGAAATGCAAAAGACAGGAAGGTCCTGGGAAGGAAGTGTTAAGCTAAGAAGTTCCCAGAGGAGTATGTGACAAATTCTGATGCACAAGTCCTCAAGCCTGGGGGTTAATCCTATTGACTGTGGTGGCTTGTGAATCAAGCCAGCTTTGTCTTTCCTTTATTCTTCCCCCCACCCTTTTTTTTTTTTTCTTTTTTTTTTGTTTTTTCCATGCTGCCCTCCCTTTTCTCTCGGTCGGGCACGCACCTCCAGCCTGCTGCTCACACCCAGCCCTGCTGGCATCCTGGTGAAAGGAGGAAAGCACGTGCCAAGGTGCTTGCTTTAATGACTGCAAAATGTTCGGAATTTGGATAGAATAGCTAAGTTCAGCTCTTTCTGTGTTTCACTGATCTCTTTTTTATTCCTTATAGATTCATAGATCCATAACAAAATACCCTGTTAATGGCACATTTCTAATTCGGGTGTAAAGTAGGAGAAAATAGATGCTGAAAAAATACGCTAAAAGGGAAATTAGAAACATGAGCACTGAGTCTTGCTTAAAGACCACGTAATCCTCACAGGCAGATTCCACCGAGGGCTGCAATAGGAATGCAAATGTGGTCCTTAAGCTTTCTTAAAAACAACATCCAAGCCATGATCAGTGTGCTGGCTTTTGTTCTGTGCTCTGGGTTTTGCAGATGTGAGCCTGTGACACGTTGTCCAGTCTGTGTGGCTCTGTGGCTTTAGCTGGAATTGCCTTAACTAAAAAAAAAAAAAATTAGTTTATCTAAGCTTGTAATAATTGCATGAAAAGGGAACTTTTACCTATTTGTGTCGTGGTGAAGGAATAAGAAAACTTAGAGATGCTGTGTATGACCACATTTGGCTGGGAGCTGGGCACACCTGGCTCACCTGAGTGCTAGAAATCTGTCTGAGCCTTTGACAGCGCTCACTCAGCTGAGCATCAGCGGTGTAAGCACAAAGAAAGGCAGATGTATCTTGGCTTCACAGGTTTCCAACATCCCCTTGGTTTGCCCAGATTGTTTCCTTCTGCTCTCTGGGATTTTCTGGTCTCCTAGGAAAGCACCCAGGACAAGTCACTCCAAGGATCTTGGCTCTGCCAGACTGATTCCAAAATGCCTTGGTTCATGCAGAGATCTGTGCCCGTGCAAATTAAATACATGTTCCTAAGCCCTGCTTCACCTGCACGTGGTTTAACCAGATGTAAAAACTGAACGAGCAATGTGAATTTCAACTTCGTGTATGAAAAGGAAAAATAGATGTAATGACTCAACATAAAGTAAATCCCTAGAACTGCCATCCAACCCAGCGTGGTGTACAACTGGTCCTTGGTCCAGGTAAGGGGAAATGAAAGAATTGATCCAGGATAGGAAGAAGAACCACAGCCCAGGGACGAGAATGGTTCCAGGGCTGGCTATGGGAGAGGAGGCAGGGAAATATTAGAATGTAAAGAGTTAAGCTATGGTAAAACATACTTTTGCTACACTAAAGAAGACTGGTTGATAATTACTGTAGTTTTAGGGCTATTTGAATCAGTGCAGCTGCAACCTCTTCAGTAGTAACCCCTGAAACAAGACAAACTGGGTTTATTGTACTGAACAAGTCTTAAAGCTCCTCCCTGATTGTTAGTAATTGGCAGCAATGGACTTAACAGCCTCTTGACTACCCTTTTTACACTCTACCTGACTGTGCAGCTAACAATTTAAATCACAGATGCCGATCCTTCTTTGTGGCAGCTGCTTGTTAACTACACGTTCCTCTTTTTCTGTCACTGGCTGCTTCCATAACCCTGCAACACCAGGGTTAGATTGGAGAATCACATTTCATCAATATTTAAAATGGAATTAAACCTTGAAGTTTGATTAATGCTACTAGACAGTGAGTTGTAATTACTATTTTGCAAATTGCAATTGTTTGAATATGTTAATATGATTGTCTAAGCACATCTTCACCTTCAGAAGTAATTTTCCTTTTAAAAAAGATTTGAAAAAAAATACAAACTCTTAAATCAGTGCTAAATTATCACCCTGTGCACAATTAGGTGGAATGGGGTTCTTCGTGTGGTGTGCTGAATTTTGTGTCAACATATTCATCTTTAAAAGTTTATCCATTTTTTTAGATTTTCCTCAGTAGAATAAACAGTGGTGGAACAGACTTTGCTGAAAGAGGACTAACCATGCTGGTGTTTGAAGGTAAAGGAAAAAAGCTTTGTCTGAGCATTTCACTGCAATCTGGTGTATCCCTGTGCAGCTAGTAAATGTTACCCAGTTATTTCTTCCCAAGTCAGCGAAATATAATCATTATTATCATGACATATTATTGGAATCTTGAAACTGAGATAGCAAAAGATTGCAATGGATGAGCTCTTGAATTATTTCCTCGTGTCTCAGTCAAAAATGAGATCAGTTTCTAGCACCCACTAAATATATCTTGAATATTGTGGGTGAGATCCTCAGGCAGCCCACACTGGGACAGCTTCTCTGATATTTTTGTGATTAATTCAGGCTGTTTTCATTAAGCAGGCAGAGGCACACAGAGCCAACCCTGGCGAGCACCTGCACGACTGGTCCTCAGAAACAGCATCTGCCTGCAATAGATGATTAACCAGGGGTGCAAGTCCTCCTCATGTCGTGTTGGACACTGTCCACACAGCCAACAGGCCAGGCTGCAGAGTCTCTTTAGGTAAATAAGACCCAGCTAAAGCTGTTGGTTGTAATGTGTTCCTGTAATTAGCCCGTCTCAAAACTGGTTCTTCTCACCAAATATTGCTTGGCAAGTTTCTGCCTTGTTTTGAGGGGCTTTAGGGGAAGTTCCAAATGTCAGCTAAGTCACACAGGTGTCACAACCTCTGTTAGGTGTATTCCACACTGACCTCAAACTGCAGCCCACTTAAATCAGTGGATTTCTGCTCTCTGTGAAATGAAACCACTTGCCTCCTTTCCAATGTTCAGGCTAAAAGCAGTGGCAGAAGAGATTTCCCCAAATACCACATTCCAGATTTATCTCTCAACTGGGATTAGAAGCAGCTGAAAATTCAGGGTGGCCTTGCTTCAGGGTGCTTTCAGGGGATGACATGAAAACACACTGTAATTTAGGTGCGTTTAATCTTGCTACATTAAATGCATATTGCAAAGTTTAGAATTATTTGCTTCTAACTATCGTGCTTCTGTGTTGCTTATGGAAACCTCATCTGTGAGAGACTTCTGAGGACTCTGCATGCTTAGGTGCCTGCCATGGCACAGAGCTGAGACAGTCAGCACAGGCACTATTGTCATGGAGGCTTCTCTTAACTGCTGCTTTCCCAGGAAACCACTGAGAAGTTGTGTTGAAATCAGAATACTCAGTGGCTATAATAGGGAAAAACCTACATTGTTCACCCTAAAAACCTTGTCTGACCATGCTGGCTCTTTGTAGCTGTATGGGTTCCTGGTGTCTTAGATGCTATGTTTACATTGGAGGCCTGGTGCACTCTGAAATTCAGATGTGTGGCTCCTTCCCCTGCCCAAGAGCAAGCTGAGACCCCCTGTGAGTGGGTGTCATCCCTGTGTGTGCCCTGTCAGAGCCCGTGGGAGGGCACTGGGTGTCCCTGGGATGTGCCCTCAGCAGGACAGGGAGTGCTCAGAGCCCTGGCACGGCCTGAGGCCCAGCCCTGCTTGGCTTTCCGTGCCCATGCCTTGGAAGGGAGTGTTTACAACACACCATCCTTGAGCAGCAGCTGAGCTTCCTCTCAGTTTGCAGAGGGCCAAGCACACGCAGCCCATTGTAAACAACAATAACACGGAATTCTTTCACATCCCTGACTCCTCCCAGCACCCGCAGCGAGGTTTATCGTGTTCTTGCACTGCACAATCACAGTGACATGTGATAGCATCTCAGCCATGGGTTCTGCCTGGCACACCCCTTCCATTTCCACTGCCCCCATCCGGGTCCCTACCACCTCTTTCCTTACTGCACCTGACCCCACCAACATCAAGGCTGGCAAGAAAATGGAAAATATGTTTTCAATTAACCTTTGCTTCCACCCACAAATTCTCACCCTTCCATTCTCTTTTAATTACTGTCATTCCAAAATGGCCCCCAAATGAACTTTCCATCTCTTGTAAAACTTGTTTTCACATGAACTGTATATTGAATGTAAGTGCCTATAAGGTTCGTGTGTAACCTATTTAATGGATTCACAATAGGATGGGTAGCACCCAAACAAAGGTGTTATTCTTGGCATGCCACTCTTTGGAACTGAAACTTCCCCAGTTTTCAAAAAGATAAGACCAGGAAACCAGAAGGAACAATATATCTGCAAAAGCTATAGCTACTGAAATCACCGTAGGAACTTGCATCATGATGCAAATATTAATATTATCATTGCTGGCTATAGACTGGAATATAAATTATGTTGGTGTGTAATCTATTTTGCTGAATGGAGGATGTTTTAGATTAAAACATGTAAGACAAATTTAATCTAAATATATTCTTGGTTTGCCCAGATGAGAAGTCTCCAAGTATCTCTGTCTGTCACCTGAGCAGACTTGGACACTGTGAAAGACATATGTATGAATTTTTCAATGGCATCCAAAATGTGCCTGATCTTAACACATTTTTATATAAAAAGATATGAAAAGAGCATATGATGAGTAGGAAAATTGGTCCAACATTTTAAGAAGTGTTTAGGGTAATGTAAAAAAAAAAAAGAAGGGTAAGAAAACACCCCCAACTTCTCATAGGAGTCTGGGATCTTCATTTTAAATGAAGCAGACTCAATTTCCCTCTGCCATCTTCACTGCTCAGCCATTTGCCTTGCCCACTCAGCAGCCCCAGTGTGACTTGCCAGGGTTCTGCCTCTCCTTCTGCTGAATTTGGCTCCTCAACTCATTTATTTGTTAAGCATTGGGTACTTAGATCCAGAGCCCTGACATCAGAACAAAAGCTATCTAACTAAAAAATAGGAAGAGGTAGATAAGTGGCACTTGGAGTTCCAGATCAAAGAGTTATAATACAATTTCTGACCTGCTTCTGGATGTAAAATTTTTCAAAGCTTCTGACTACTGCAGAGTACCAGAAAACTGGAATTGTATGAATGTGGATAAAAACCTATATCCTGGGACTAGATGCAAGGGGAAAAAGTAGGTGGGAGATGGAGGAGACAAGACCAGGAGGTTAATTTGTAGGTAGCTCTGTAGAGCCTTGTGGGCAAAGAGAAGAAGCTGAGTGCCATGGCAGAGAGAGAAAATATTTTTTGCAGTGGTATTTTGGAGGAACATGAATCAAAGATGCCAGAAAGAGGAATTAGCAGTAAAAAGGACAAGCACTCCAGCTGTTGCAAGAAAAGCAAAGGGCTACTCACATTCGTATGCTCTACTTGTGTAAATGGAGAGCAGTGTTGGCTCTCTGCTTTACAACCCTGCTTTCAGAAATAAGTTTGTCAGCCAAAGTAAAGAGAAAAAGATCAATGGATTGCAATAAACGGCATTTAACATAAAAATGAGTAAAATTTACAATCCTGTTAACTTGTTAAATGTTACAAAATCAGCAAACAATAGACACAATTTGTTTTGTTCAGAGCCCAGAGGTAGAGACCAAATCCTCTAAATTAATTTCTTCAAAAGCTGGGTTTTTTTTCCAAACAGGTCTGGATCCTATTCGTTGTAGAATATACTGATTACCAACTATTTTTAAGAGCTTTACACAAACATTATTTCTTTTGTTGTGTGAAATGCAGAATCAGCCATCTGGCAAATGCCCCAGAGCTAAAATCTTTTACATGACATATAATTCAAAATGATTAAATATACAACAGAAAATAGCTATAGCATTGCACTTAAAATAGCATGAACTTTTACTGCCGATCAAAACTGATTTCTTTAGCTTAACAAGTATCTAAAGAACAATTATTTGAAGAGCTTTTAAGAGTTTCAATATGTAGGAACTAAACCTCATCTAAATTCAGTATCTTAAGTCAAATAAAAAAGAAACAAATGTACAAAAGATTAAATGGTCCTGCCTTATAAGTAGACATTTAAATCTATGGGAAGCTAAATTCATTCGAACAAAAATCCTATATTCCCTCTGTATGTGCATTGCTGGGGCTTTCCTCTCCTTGTTCAGGGCATCTGCCAAAACAACTCGTACATTCTTAGGCAATGACTAGGGACTAGCCTGGAACCAGGCTGTTCATCCACTCCCTCCATCATCAGAATGGGCAATTTCAAAGAAGGACAGGGAATAAAGCTCTGTGCAGGATCCCTCAGTGCAGTCAATCTTTTTTCCTGCACCACAGTCGACTCAAAGTTAAACTTGCTGTCTTTTTTCCAGAAATACTCCAGGCCTGAAAAATTGCCAGGTCCTCATCCCACACCCAATTCTCCAGTACTTTTTGAGAAAGAGCACGCAAACATCTGCATGTATTTGGGGTACATGAGGGTAGGTACAGAAATATTACCCTGAGCGATTATTGAGTGGTTATGGCTGCTTCTCAACTACATTTTTCAGGCAAGTCAAAGTCTACATTTCCCAAAAAGCACTTAGTATAAGTCAGATCTGAGTTGTAAGGAAAAAAAAAAAAGTCCAAATGTAGGAGATTTCTCTCATGGATTTGCATACTTGGATAAACCTGAAATGGTTGAACATATCATTGCCGACTGTCCAAAAAATTTGTGCTTCTCAGGTCTCTCGGACCAAGCATGAGAGCCTCCATCCCAAGGCAACAACGTGAGGAAACTGTAAGTCTGTGATTATTAAGGCTTAGAATTAAAATGGCTTTGCCCCCTTTCCTGGGGAGTCAGACCAGCCTCACAAACAAGGAACCTCGGACGTTCTAACCCCAGACTTCTCTAAACTATACGAAAATAATGTTCTTGAATCTTGACCTTTTCAGCTCATAATGATTCCTGAAGCAGCAGGATTTTTCCTGCTGCTTTTCACAAGACTTTCAGGCTTGTAGAAGTGCTGATTGCTGGCTGGCTTGGGACTGCAGTAACACCAAAGCCCCTCTTAATAAGACACTTGTTCTGGTATTCTGGACCTAATCCTGCTGTTAATTCAGTTCCCTGACTGAGCTCTGAGTGAAAAGGCAGATTTTGTGTCTTTCTGTGTTTTTTGATTTATAGGAAGAGATACAAATATATTCCAGGTAATATTGACTGCAGAAGAAATATGAAAATAGTAGAGCAAATATCCTCATATTAGAAAGAGGAAAAGCATGCTTTATATTATTTAACTCATGCCTGGGAAAACCACAGGAGAAACAAGGCAATTTTCATCAGAAATATCTTTGCTTTTCATCAAGACAGGCAGGTGACCCAGGCAATCTCCTGAGGTCTCTTCCATCTCAGTATAAAAAAATTCCTATTTTTGATGGTATTTTCTCTTTGAAAGTTATGGGCTTCTCTGATATTCAGAGGGCCTAAAACCTGACTGTCGCAACTCTTCTTGTGCCTCTCTGCTTTGCATTAAAAAAATAACATCTTGTAGTTTCTACTTTTCACTGAAAAACTGGGAAATCTGCCGATCTTTCTATTCACCAAACTCTGTTATAAAGGTGCCAGGAGTCCTGTTTCTGGGGGGGGAAAGAGGAATACTCCTGGTGAAACAGGAGCCTGGTCCCAGTATCTATTCAAAATAAACAACGTATCTCCTTACAAATGAGCCTTCCCATTCTTATTTATGTGCTCAATTTTGCATACTTCGCAATACTGGAAAAAAGAAAAGCTTGAAGAACACATGGAGAATCAAGAGAAATTTGAGCATCCCCAAGGAAACAGAGGTTTAGGGACGGAGTAATAACTGCAAGGCTGTAATGAGAATTTGGAAAACTTTGCTAGATAAAAACGTATAACAAAGCTGTTGCTGTCAGTTCATTCCCTGGGCCTGATTATGTTTTCAGGATGGGCCTTTGCACTGCTCTAGCAGCGAGAGCTCTCCCAGTAAATGAGTAGTAAATGAGTCTCAGACCTCCGAGCTAGCGAAGGGCAGGGCTTGCCAGACTCCTCCGGAGTCTCTGTGGTGCTCACAGCCCCTCAGCTCCTCCGAGGAGTGCTGGCAGCAAGCTCAGGGGTTTCCAATGGATGCTGCTTTCCTCTCCTCTGGACTGTACCTGGGTGCTGCCAGCCTGCAGGCAAGGCCGTGCCAAGGCTCACTCTCTTCCACAAACAGCCCCGAAACAATTAGGAATTGCTTCATAATAGGGCTGGGGTGAAAGGTGAGGACTGGAGTATTCTGAAGCCTGCTGCCAGGGTGGAGGAAGACAGTGTCATTTTGGTAAACCTGTCAAGCTGTTGTAAGATCTTCCTGAATGCTTCCTACCATCTGCTTTTGATGCTTTCAAGACTTGGCTGGAAGCCTGGAGGTTTTCCTGCTCTTTCCTGCCCAACCTATAATGGAGTAATTCTGGATCTGTTCCCTGTCATCTCAGCCTCTTCCTCAGTTTCTTCTGCTTACAGCTGGGGGTTTTTTTAATTTTTTTTTTCTCTTTACTTCAGTGGCCTCGTGCCCTGAATCATCTCTCCTGGGGCGGCAAGAGTTCCTCTGATGTTGAACAAGTGCCGGGTTTTTCAATTGTGTTCATGTTCTTGAGAGGAAGGGTCTGGCCTACATGACACATTCCTTCTTCACACTCACATCAACAACTTTAACTTTGTGTGCAGGCTCTGCCTGGAAGGGCCACACAAAGCCCATCTCCACGGCTCTCTCGGGCCGCACGCTGTGCCGGGCCGCTGAGCCAATATTGATTGATATAATTTGTAGGGTTTGAGATAAATGTCATAAAGGACAATGAGTTCAAAGAACAGATTAAAAAACAATAAATTGAATTCCAAGGCGTTCCCTCCTGTACTAATCTGTGTAGGTTCCTGTGTTTTTGGAAAGCATGTTGCTTATCTTCCTCATCAGTAGGCCCACTGCATTCCAGTATTTTGGATCAATGCCATTTGTAATAATCTAGATCAGTTTTTATTCAACGTTTATAAAACAGGCCATGTATCACAGGGTATATTTTATAGCAGATGGTATCTCCAATTCATTTAAACCCACCCCCACTTCCCTCCTCCAATATCACAGTGCACACTCACAAAAGCTCTTGAAAGTAGAGCAGAGTAGAATTTTTTTACAACAAATAGTAAATTTGCTGAAAAATGGAGTTTCCAAGCAACAAAACTGTTAAACTGTAGCACACTGAAAATGAAATGTTCTGTTTTCTAGAAAAAAAAAAGGTTTTGCAATTTGGACTTTTGAGGAAAAATAAGAAAAAAATCAGGGTGGGTGGTTGCTTTCAGAAATCAGCTTCATTTTAAAAACCTCTCCACTGAAAAGGTGATAAACACAAAGATTAAACAGCCAGAACACAAATTAGGTTTTTTTCAGGTCAGATTAAATTTTTGAGTTATTCCAGTGTCAACTGTTTGAGGATATTTTGTGGCTTTTAATTTGAAAAGTTTCTCTTTTGGCTTGGTAAGGACTAATTTTCCCCAAGGCTTATTAATTTGGGGACTTATCCACGTATTTGCCAGAGCCTACTCCAAATACAGCTCTCCAAGGTGAAGGTTTCCTGTTCAGGAAGGTAAGACCCAGACTAATTTTAATAAACTGGACTATTCCAACATGTAGAGATAAGCACATGCTTAAGCACTTTGCTGGTTCACAACATGGAGATTTTCAGCTTTCAGGATCAGTGATGTGCCCCTCACAACCACTCCCTTGCTTGAGATCATAACAGAAGAGACTGGAGATTTTTCAGAGATTAACATACCAAATGGTAATGAAATATATTTATTCATATATGCTTGGGAATACTTCATTGTAATTTTGCAAAATATTATTTGTACAGCTCTGGGGATACATAAATCACTGAAAAAACAAATAAGTTAAAGATATTTTAGCTCAGTGATAATAGAACCAAGTCATGGAGTTGTTTATATTTTGGCTTTAATCAGGCAACCTAGAAGATATGAGAAATAAACTCTTCTGAGTTTACCTTGCAGAAGAAGTTAAATCATACCTGCATTTCTTAGAAACTTGTGTTCGTAGTCAACAACAACTCTGGTTTTAGGGTTATAGAATCCATCACCACAGTCATAACAACCTTCTGGGATTATTTTGGGAGGATCCAGATTTGTAAACTGAGGAATGCCTGAAGGGGAAAAACGAGGTTGTTTTTTTTTTTAAATTTATGCCTTTGATCAAGATAACTAACATACATCTCCCTGGTGTTTGCTATGAAAATAACACAGTTACCTCACAAAAAATTTATAAAACATTCTGCCCATTTTGCAGATGTGGAAAATGAAAATGGAAAAACGCACACACAAAGATTGTGTGATAAAAAACTATCACTTTGATTTCCTCACTTACAGTCCTGTGATTCAGCCCACCAAGTTAACATTACAAGTACAACCCTAAAATCCGAAATGGGGCCAGGAGAGACTCGCTGGCCTCACAGAACTCCATGTCATTGCTAAAATATTCTAGGTATTGTGTGTATTATGTTACAGATTTTACTCACTTTTTTTATCCTTATAAATCCACCTTTTGACTATAATAAATAATAACATTATAGAAATCTTTAGCAAAACATAGACTGAACACAAATCTACTAAAAAGCTACATGGGGCAGAAGCTTGAAACTTCATTTGATGTCCTGAATGCAAACTAATTGTCTTTGCTCAACTTTTCTGACCAAAAGCACCCTACGGGTGCAGTGAGGGTGAAAGGTGTGAAAGGGTTAATCAGGATATTAAAAGCTGTAGAAAATAAAGCCCTGTCCTTCGGGTCATGGCTCCAAGAGACCCGCTGTGGATGCAGTGCTGCATCCCAGGCTGTGCTGGTGGAAGGTGGTGGCCACATTCTTCTGGCAGCGTCTTCGGGTTGTGTGAAATTAGCCAGAGCATTTCTGCTCCATGTTACTCATGTAGCTGAATTAATCTTTCTTAAGCAAAGTTGTTAGTTTAATTCCTTCCAGACTCTTAGGATCGCAAATGCTATTTAGTACCTGGTGGTTTAAAACCAGAACAGATTTCTGTATAAAATCTTCTGTCGTAGCCATCGCAGTAACGCCATTTTTCCTCGTCGTATTCGAGACCATCTGCAAAAGTGAATTTCCCCTGCAAAACATGTTTGAGTGCAGAGTTAATAAACATGATGGATGGATGGAACGCCATGGCCAGGTTGCACCGGCAGAGCCCCAGCGCGGCTCCGCTCCGCTCTCGTCGGGAACCCCATCTGTGGTGCCCGGCCGCCAGCAGCCTCTGCCCACCCCGAGGGCGCCAACGCTGTCTTGGCTCGGAAATCCCCGTATTTCACCTCAAAGCCTCCCTGGCCGTACCTGCGTGGGCACCCCGCGGACCCAGAGCGCCCGGTATCCGCCGCCGCCGGGGAACAGCAGCTCGCCCTGCCCGTGGAACATCCCGTCCCACAGCGAGCCCCGGTACTCGGTGCCCGTCGGCAGCGCGTAGTGGCCGAATCCTTCCATCCTGGAAGAGATAGGGGGTCGCTGATGGCGACCCCGCGTCCCCGGAGCCCCCATGGCCCATCTGCCACCCGCAATGCCCGCGACTCCCCGGCCCTCCTGGGCCCCCCGGTCCCACTGGGCCCTCCGTGTTCCCGTGCTCCCCCCCGCCTCTTCCCGGACCCCCGCCCC
>JACBWW010000035.1:6853513-6893349 GCA_020086605.1 Lanius collurio | reverse complement strand
TGCTGGACAAGCTGGGCTGGGTGAGGCCTGACCTGGGAGACCTCTCCAAGGTAACTTCTTACCCTTTGGGGCAGACAGGCAGATCCTGCTCTTCCTCCTTATGCATGTTTTGTCCAGGCCAGGTGCCCAGCATCTCTTGGGCAGATGGTGATTCGTGAACTCAGCACTGGAAGTTTGTGGGATGATAGAACTCAAGATTGGCAGCATTTTTCAGGGTTGCTTTTCCAGAAGACTTGCACTTTTCTTAGTGAAACTCTTGCTGTTTGCTTTCCCTGGTGTAGAGACTTTTCCTTTAGGAATGAAGCTCATACTCACATGGAGCTACTCTGTAGTTGTGATGAAACAGCTCTCCCTTCCCTTTTCTTAGGAGTATCAAGGAGCTTGCATCAGCTGAACAGTGTGTCCTTAGTATTGTTTGGGTCTTCTTGGTAGTTCTTCCTTGAAGTTCTGACTCAACCTGGCTATTAAATGCTGTGAGAAGTTGTATCACTTCTTTGCATTTCTTTCCAGGTTACAAAGGTGAAGACAGACCGTCCTCTGCCTGAGAATGCCTATCACTCTAGACCCAGACCAGAGCCAAACTCACCCACTGAAGGGGAGCTGAAGCCCTCTCCCCTTGGCAGCAGGCTCTTTTTCTGGTCCTGGTGAAGTGGGCAGGCTGTGCTGTCACTCAGGTGCAAAGATGATGCACTTGCATGTGTAAATTGTGTAATGTGTGCTGGGTATTACTAATAATTAAAGAGCCCCAAACCATTACATGGCTGAACAGACTTCTTTAAACTCATAGCAACGAGAACAATGCATTTCCCTGTTTTGCTCAGAGCTCTCTGCAGTCACACAGCCCTTGGGACCCTCTGGGCACCAGTAACGTCAGCTGGTTGATGGTGATTACCAGGATTGTCTGTGATGTGTGCAAACGCAGTTCCAGTCTTTGACTGCTGTCCCATCAATCACAAACTGGCGTGAGACTTGATTTACTTACTGAGAACATTGCCTCATGGATCAAGGAAACTCTGGGAACAAACAAGTCATTAATGTCTTCCCTTAGTCTTGCAGATGATAATTGTGCATTTTTTCCAAGGGACTCCTGTAGAGGTTTAACCTAAAATCTGTCTTGGAGCAAGGGGTTAGTGGAACCTGTGGCATTTGTTAGGTATGAGGGCAGTGCTGTTTCTGCTAAAAAGATCCCTTTTGTGCTTCCCATATGCTCATACAACATTGGTTAGTGGCTTCCACTTTTTGGAATGTTCTTTTGGGGGAACACAAGCTACTTTATCAGAAGAACTATATTAAATTTTCAGTACCTTTCAGGGAAAATTCTCTCCTAAGGGATCTTGTTTCCCCATGAAGCAGTGTAAGAAAGGGGCTTGTATTCTGTCTCAAGGCCCTGATAATAAAGAGTTTGGGGCAAATCCTTCTCAGTTTTTAACTGATGTTCTTTTTGGTAGAGGAGTTAGTGAGCTTTTAAAAATGTATCTTTTCTACAATATCTGAAAGTCACATTTTTTATAGGAGTTGGATCTGATCTTTCATTCACCTCCAGCTAATAGCAAAAACCTTGTTATAAAGGTCAGGAAAACTCCAATGAACTTGTTTTTCCAAGGCAATATGCAGTTTAACTTGCTCTGGGTGAGATTGTCTCACCTGAACCATGGCAAAGAGGGGAACTGTGCTCTGCTCCTTGAGTAGCCTGCTGGTAGTAGGATCTGAAGATTTGCCATCCCCTTCTTTGAGGTAGGATTAAACTGTAATGGTTCTGTAGCTGCAGCATATGTTTCTGATCCATGGAGCTAGAGGGAAAATTGTATAACATTTATCTAAAAATAGCTTGTGCACTGTGTGGCTTCTGGGTTCTTGCTACTTTCTGCTGGGGTGCATTGACTGAAACTCAAAGCAGGTGCTCTATTTGCATTTTAATGTACAAACCAGGCTGTCTTAGCAGCTCTTTGTCTAAATCTGGGAGCTGGTGCTGCACCTTTGCAGTTTCTCCTTGCAGATCTTGCCACCATCTTGGAGCAGCCACGTGTTGCTGAAGAAAGATAACCCTTCTCTGCAGAGACTGAAATCAGGACAAGCTTGGGGTCTAATTACATTCAGCTGATTGAGTGAAATGAGGTTTGGCCAAGCAGAGGATAAATTGTTCTGGGATGTTAACACGTATCACATCAGATCTCTGCTGACCCACTCCAACAGTTATCAGGAGTTTTTAGATCTTACAATGTTCTGCTAGTGACTTACTATTGTCAGCATATTGTGTGAACCATTGCACTACTGAACATCTGGAATAAGCAGGCATGGGCATTCCAGTAGTCAGCCCCTAATCACAGTTAAAGAGTATTTTTTCCCATTAGATTGCTTCTGAAAAGAAGGACATGCATGAGTAGGGGGACAAGTCTTTTCAACAGCCTGATAGGAACCCCACCCTTAAGTTGGCTTGTACTGTAAGCAGAAAAAAATTAAAAAAAAATAGTGATTTATGCTGAAGCCTCAAAGATTTGAAATTGTTCATCTGTTTCTTGACAGCTGAATCTACAGCCTCTTGGGTCAGAGGTGGGGGATCCAGTAATGATGCACTGATCATGGTTTAAATGTCAGAATTAACTGTCTGCTGGCCTGGATTCCCTCTTCAGTTTCAAGCAGGAGCAGGCAGGTGAAAGTACAAAAGAGATCAGCAGAGGAGGACAATGAAATGATAAAGTCAAGTAGAATTCAGCTGTACTTTGAGTATTTCCTTCATTAACCTCTCTGAGATAATTTTTCCTTGTCTTTTATCTCTTGGCTAAATCTGTCTGAAAAAGTGTTGCCAGAGGCTTTTCCTGGTGCTTTGGGCAGTGTCTGAATGCAGCTATTTCTGCTCACAATCCCGTGGTGTTACTCAAACCTAGTGCCCCTTTGGAGCTGTAATGGGAACTAGAACAAGTGGATGTCAAGATTGAGTAAAGACCATAAAAGTATTTTTGAGGAATGTGTCTTGACAATTTTTTGGCAGATGGAAAGCAGACAAAGATTCAACACAGATATTTCCCTGGCCCGGTGAGAAGTGTTATTTGTTATGCTGTGGGCTCTCAGCTTTGCCAGAGTTTCTAATCATATGTTCAACTAACAAAATGTTACGACAGTGTTCTAGCTTGTCCCACCATGGGTCAGATTAGGCAGAACCTGCTCCGTTCTTTCAGACTATGGGTGGGAAGAGTAAAATCTGAGTGTAATTTCAAATCTCAGTAAGGTGGGACTGTGCATTTCTGGTGCAGCACACTTGCGTGGCAGTAGCACAGCAGCATATGTCTGAGGAGAAAGTCTCTCTCCAAAACATCTGGCAGTTAGAGATGCCCTGGTTTCAAATGGTTCTGCTCAATTCAGGACTGTGCAATCCTTTTGAAGTTCTCTGTGTGCTCTTGAACTGGAAGAGTTTAGAAGGCAGAATCCATCGGGGCAGTAACAGGAGATTTCAGACTCCCTCTTGTGGCTGCGTTAAGCTGATTTTGGGTATCTCTATGAAGATTTTGCTATCAAGAAAATCTAAAGGCTACTTAATTACAGAAACTTGATTGGATCGTTCGTCTTTGCTATAAAATTCATGTTGTCTCAACTTGATTTTTCCTACATATAAAAACTCTTGAGTATGAAGGGAGAAGAGGAAGAAAAATGGTTTGAAAACATTCTGATTGCCTCAGTCACATTTGATGTAGTTAAAGGAAGTTAAGGTAGAGTCAAAATAGATGGAGGTGGTTGGGAAGTCACAGTGTACATTGTAATTCCTTCTCTGAATCCAGGAAGGAGATGACCCTGAAGCTGCTGAGAGCAGGGTGGTTCTACACCTGTGGAGATGGTGTGAGATGTGTGGGACAGGCAAGGATGGAGAGCAAGTAAGTTGCAATATTTACCTTTGTATGAAAGCACATTATTTCTCTTTGTTAGGAACAGACATGGCCTCACCAAATGGTCTTAATAATGTTAACAATTCTGTTAATAATTTTCTGTTTTTTCATGTGAGCCCTTCTACCTGGGGACTTGATCAGAATCTAGGGCACCTTCTGCATGGCTGAGCGTGGTGCAAATAGTATTTTGGCAAAGGGATGGGATCTGAGAAAACACAGCATAGCAAATGAGAAGCAAATAGTCTGTGGTGTGAGTTTGGCTTTAAAGCAGTAAATCAGCACTGCAAGTGACGCAGATGCTGGAGGAGGGGTGGCTCCCAGACCCCCAAGGCAGGGCAGAAACAGCTCATTCACTGGTGCAGGAGTTATTCCTGGGCTTGGTTTCTGCTTCAACAAATTTCTCCACTCCCACATGCTGCCAATGCCTTGGCAAGCCCCACACAAGCACGGTGCAGGTTCCTCTGTGTTGGCCAGGGCGGGCAGTGAGGGAGGAGAGCCCCATTCCCCTGTGCCCCAAGGCTGCCTGGCTGTGGAGAGCTGCTCCAGGCTGTCCCAGGGCTGAGACACAAGCAGAAGCTGCTGGGACACAAAGAGTTTTGCTGTACCTGATATATCCAGGAATAGGGCTCAAAGAAAAGAGAGAATTTAATGGGGTAAAAGCTCTTTCACCTTGCCTGCATCCATGTCAGTCACTGCTGTGTGAGAAATACCTCAGATCACATTTGTCTATTGCTGGTGCCTGAACAAAAGGATTCCAACCTGCAAGTTCCTGTGCTCTTGGCTGGGCTTGGCAAGTGCAGGTGGTTAAAGGGAGTGTTTGGTTCACACTGTGTTCTGCAGCACAAAATGGCAACCAGCTTTTGCACTTTTGATAGGATTTAAATTAATTTCTCCCTTCTCACCAGGGTAAATGAGGGCTGGGAAGAATAGCCATGCCTGTTGCTTTGTTAACCTCGGCTTTGGCTCCAATTCTGACACCAAGAAAGGAAATAAAATACAGGGAAGGGGAGCTCTATAAAAGAGCTATGGGTCCGCTCCCAAGTTGATAGGTTAAACCACACAAAACCCTGAATCCGAAACATTGCTCTAATATTTGTAAAATCAGCATGGCAGCTCTGTTAAGGGCTATGAGTCACCCTGAGGGTGGTTCAGCTCTTTTTAAGTAGTAGCACAGCCTTCTGCTTCCATGTAAACGGGAGCGAGGATTTTAATGGAGTCAGAATTACCGCTTTGGTTGGAGCACTGTCTGGCCTCTGCTTTTGTTCTCGCTGCCTCCCGTGTGCAGCTGTACCTAGACAGGAACCTGACCCGGCTTTGGGAGAAAAGGGCTGGATGGAGCCCCTAAAATTGGGATCAATGCAACCTGCTCTTCCCGTGCCCAGCCCGGGCTGTCTCCAGGCTCTGCCGCTCGCTCCTTGGGCTGCTCCCGAGGGCCGGGGCGCTCAGGTGTGGCCGCCTGGGCTGTGGCTCTCAGGAAGCCGCTGACAGCGGGGCTGACCCGGCCGTGTGCGGGAGGCTCTGCCCGTCCCCAGGCGCGGCCTCAGGCGCTCGTGGCCAGCCTGCGCTCCAGGCTAAACAGAGGAAGGTGAGGGTCAGCCGCCGAGAACTCTGCCCAAGGCTCAGGAAGCACATTTTGGCAGAGGAAAGAAATACAATACAAGCAGGGAGGGAAACTCGACTTCCATCCAACCCCCTCCAAGAAACTTCTGGCTCCCTACAGCTGCTGGAGTCTTTACTACCAGTTACTGGGCTCTTTATTTTTACAGGCTTTTGTGTGTTTGTTTTCTGTCTCTTAGACCAGTGTTGCAGAGGGGACAGAGCAGAACAGCGGTGGGGACTGGAGGGGACAGCCCTGCACGGGGGGACAGGGAACCCAGCTTCCCTTTCCTGCCTGCCACTATCTCATTGTGTGGCCTTGGGGCACTGTCACTTCCCTCTCTGCCCTGGCTCCTCTGTGAAGGGATGGTTCCACCCAACACAGCTCTCTGCTTGTTTACTGTCTTTGTCCTTGTGAAGTGCCTTAGAGGAGTCTTGGGGGAAGCTCTGCCTGGGCAGGGCAGGCACAGCCCCTGGCCCAGTGCTGTTCTCCTTCCCCAGAGCAGCAGGAGCCACACAGTGACAGGGTGCGGGTGGGCAGAGCAGTGACTGTCACCTGCACTGGAGCCTCTGCCCTCTGTGGGCACCCAGCTCTGTGATCAGGGAGGCAGCTGGAGACCTCACGGCAGGGTGGAAGATGAGAAATGTCTCTCTGAGCAGTCTTGGAAGGGTATTTCCCAATTTTGAACTCCTCCTGCCTTCAGAGATCACAATGGCAGCACCCTGCCTTCCGCTCAGAGCCGTCCTTTGCCGGTGCTGGGAATGGCTGCGGGGAGGAGGTTACAGGAGAGACAGTCCCCAGAACACGTGTGGCATCCAGCCCTTGCACACCCCTCTCTGCTCTCCATCACCACTTGCTCAGAGCCTTTGTTTCTTCTAACCATGAGTGAAACCAGTTGTGGGAGGTTGTGCTCAGGCATGACATAATCTGAGTCTGGGACTCCACTGGAGGAATCCTTTTGAAGATTTACTAGTCTGGCTAATTACAATAAAACTGAAGGTGCTGTGCTCTAAATCATCAGCAATTAATAAGTGGATGTTTCTGCTTTCTTATGCCTTTTGCTAGGACACAAACCAGAGTGATTCTGGCTACATCAGTGGTGTTTTTCTTTCAGGAAGGTCTGTCAGAGGAGCATTAATGTGTTCACAGAGCCATTGTCCATCTCTGATTTTGGTAGCAGATAATTTGATTTAAAGGATGTCACTTTGTTACTTTTTTCTCTGTGTGTTGCCTTTCTGTGTTTCAGCTTGAGCAACAACAAAGGCCTGCAGGATTTATTTGCTGTTTATTGACATTTTCCCTTTCTGATGCGCATCCTTACATTACCCCACAGAGTTCAGCTTGTGTCAGGCACAGACAGGTGATTTGAGGAAAGTCAGCATTAGCTGGAAATGCCCCTTCCACCCTCATTCCCTCACAAAATACGTTAGCAATGCATATAAAAATTCTGAATTTGAATATCTACTTCCCTTTTAGCTGTTGTTGACCTTAAAATACATATTTGCTATTGATTTCCATCTGTATCCTGCTTTTGAGAGGAGGTGTCATTCCTTGTCATCTGGAGTAAGCCTGAGGTGTCTCATTCTCTGCTGGGAAGGGCTCTGCTCCCTCGGTGTCCCTGCCAGGCTGTTCCTGCCTGGTCACTGCCATTTCCTCTGCTCTTTTGCCCTGGGGTTGTAGCTGGGGTCACACAGGTTGGTATCTCACCTGTAGCTTTCTCATCCACATTCACAGGTGAAATCCTGTGTCAGACCAAGACTCTGGAGCTGTAGACTTGAAGCCTATCTCGGTGTCTCTTTCAGCCACCACAGGCCACCTGCCCCATGGATCTGGGGGGAGAAAGGCTGAGCCCCACAAGCACTGCTGGAGCTCTGTGTCCACCTGTCTCCAGTGTTTCCAGAGCACTGGCAGCTCCTGAGGAGCAGCCCAAGCTCCCGAGTCCTGGCACCAGGCCAAGCCCATCGGTGGGATGTGGGTGGCTGGGCCCTGGTGGGCAGGCAAAGTGCTGTCGGAACAAAACTGAATTGAAGTGATTCTTTTCCTCTCCCCTTGGCCTGCGAGGAAATCTTTTTCCATTTACTATAAAACATGGTCCTTAATAGTGCTGAAGTGTTCTACATATTTTAAATAAACATGAGTGGATTTGAGCCCAGGAGGACATGAAAGAATGCAGCATTTGCGGGGTACCGGCCCGGCACACATGTCAGCAATTTGGCTGCCTTGTGTACTTTGGCTTTTAAAAAAGCATTTTAAAGTAAACAAATGAAGGAAAATCTGGCAGCTGGATTTCAAAGTAAATTGCTTTCAGCTGATATACCCTGTTTCCAGCTTGCTTGGGTAGTATCAAGCCATACACATCCAGCGAGAAGAGTGAGCGGCCAAGGAGAAGAGCGGGGGTGGGAGAGAGAACAAAAGCAGGGAAGTTCTGTGGATTTAATTCTTCCATTTCCTTCCTTTGCACCAAGCCCTCCCTGCCTGTCAGTGCCCTCTCATCAGCCAGGCAGGTTCATGCTTCAGACAGCAAACTGTTCTCCATCGTCCCCTGAGCCCTGTTCTGCCAGGTTCTACCTCCCTTCCATCAGGTCTGGAGCAGGAGTGGGATGGTGTGGGATGGGAGTAGCATCCATAGAATGCTGCTCAACTGTGACTTGTAGTGCTGCTTGAGCTGCTCTGTCAAACCCTCATCCCACCCACTGCCCCACCAAGAATGGGGAGAGCCCCATCCCACAGCCCAGACCAGCGGGATGAATCCATCCATGAGGAGTTTGGGAGGTGTGGGCTGGGATGCTGCTCCCCTGGGACTGCCAGCCTGGGGAGGGCATCACCGCTCTGCCGGTGGAGGGAAGCAGAGGTGGAAGTGACAGAGATAACAAGAGATAACAGAGTCATTAGAGGAGCAGGGCTGTGGGGAGGCCCCGCGCCAGCGGAAGGGCCTGGAGTGTCCTCGAAGGAGGAGACTCAGCAAATGCTGACAGATGACAGTGAGGTCCTGGGCTGGACAAAGGGGGAGGTTGCTGAGGTCACACTTCGGCTCAGCTTTAGTCTCCTTCTGCTTTGACTTGTGTTTCCTCAAGTTTATAAAACTTTCCGCAGGTTGGTTCAGTGGAAAGGGCAGAGGAAGCTGGTGGGTCTGGAGTCCTGGTGGTGTGGGGCCGGGGCAGGGCTGCTCTCAGTCCTCTGGCAGCCCCCACACGCATGGCACTCGTTCCTGGGCCTGTGAGCTGGGGCGCGCCATGGAGCGTCCCCAGGGGCTCCCAGAGGTGACACAAGGAGGATGTGATGCTGTGGGCAGGTGCCCTGGCTCAGCACCCCTGTGGAGCCCCACAGGCCCGAGCAGAGCACAGACACCCAGCGTGACTGTGGTGCAGGTGTGGTGGCTCCACGGACAGAGCATGTAGGTGGCACCTGCTGTGCCTGCATGGGGAGCTGTGGCATTTGTGCAGTCCTTTGGGAACTGCAGCCATGGCACAGGCGATTCCAGGCTGGCAGGTGATGCCAAGCTGGCAGCATGCCCCTGGTGCACCCAGGAGCCAGGAGAGAGGCAGCCAGAGCAGAGGGGACGGTGTCTCTGCAGCCACCTGCGAGAGCTGCTCCGCTCCTGGCTGTGCTGGGGCTGTGGGCTGTGTGGGGCTGTGATCCATGCAAAGCAGCAATTATTCAGTGTGCCCTCTAATGGTTCTTCTCTTCCCTGTAACTCAGCACACGGCTCCCTTTCCCAGTTCAGGACTAACTCCAGGCTCCTGGCAGTGCAGAGGTGCTGCCTGCTGGAACCTGCAGGGCAGAGCCTTGGGGTGAGCGGTGCAGGAGCTGGAGGAGCCGGGGCTCAGCCTCTGTCCTTGGCTGGCACTGCCAGCAGGGCCGGCTGTGCCCACGTTCCGGCATGGCTCTCATTATCCCTTGGCACAGGCTGGTCCTGGCACTGCTGTTGGGAGCTGGCAGTGCCCACATGCACCTGCTGGCACCAACGAGCTCACCGGCATCTTCTTATCCCTCATTTACACTCTGGAAAGTCATTTTTTGGGTCCTTTCCCCACTGCTGCCTCTCCAACTTCCAGCCTCCTGGAATCTCCTTTGGTGGGATGAAAAACCCCACAAAGAAGGCAGTTGCTCTGGGTGTCCCTGTGATTAAGGGAAGGATATGTAAATGTATATGGCCGTTGTCATGGCTACCACAAGAACCCTGGGGGAGGCAGAGCCCCTGGCCCAGCCTGGGTCAGGATTTGCATTCCTGGTGCAGCAGCACCCCTCACACCCCTTAGTGCTGGCACAGGAGCAGCCAACCCTGTGCTGACCCTTGTGCCACTGCCACATCCCCGGCACAAGCAGGGGACGCTGACCCCACTGCTCACCATCCTACAGCACTGGCTGCCCCATGGCAGCACAACCTGAGCACTGCAGCCTCTCAGCAACACAGGTGCACCCCCAGCCTGGTGATAGGGTCCCCTGGGAGAAAACACCCTCACCAGAGGGATGTCCCTCAAGTCCCCTGGTCAGGTCTTGTCATGCAGCAGCAGAAAGCAGCGGCTGGATGAGGATGGGGATGCCCCATGTACCCATGACCATCCCACTCCAGGTGCACAAACCCCTGGCCCCCTCCCACCAGGCCAAGGAGAAGGAGGCCCTTCCCAGCTGCTCATTTTGGGCTGATTCTATAAAGCTGGGAGGGAAAAGGGCCTTCCCCTGTGTGGAGCATGTGGAGCCTCCCTGCCTGCAGCTCTGGTGAGTGCTATGGGTGTGCAGGGTTTTGGTGAGTTGTGCTGTGCTGTGGGTCAGGCTGTGTCACCCATCAGTGTGGCTGTCACAAGTCCTGGCAGGAGCCCTTGTTGGGCATCTCAGGTGCTGTTGGCAAGTGCTTGTACCTGTGCATGAGCTCTGTCCCTGGGTTATGCCAGGTGGCTGCAGTTGGAGTGGGAGGGTGAAACCCACTGGTGTCCAAGTACTCATAAGCCAAAAGTTCCTGCTGGCCTGCTGTGTGCCCATCTCCTCCCCTGCAGGATGGGCAAAGGGGGTTTAAGGCTCTGTAAAAACTACAGGTTGCTCCTGTAAACCAAGAAATGAGGGAAGGAGGAGAACTGAGCCTGCTGCTGGTGTCCCCTGGCTGTGGGCAGCATTGCCAGACCCAGCCCTTCTGGGTCTCCAACCCCCTGGGGCACAGGGACTCCTGGTCCCACAGCTCTCCCTGCCCATCCCTGGCTCTCTCCACAGTCCGAGGGCTCAGTGTGCGTGGCCAGGCTCTGTCTGCTGTTTCCTTATAATTTAAAAGCCTTCCTCACATTAATCTTTTTATTTTTATTTTGACAAATGTATGTTTCCAGGAAGTTGCTGAGGTCAAAGCAGCATCTGTTGCTCGTTATTTTGGGGGATGCAGAGGGTCTTTGTGAGGGTTTCCAAAGCAACAAGGAATTAAGTGGTTTGTAAAGCGGAGAGCAGGAATGAGGAGCAGGCTGGGGCTTCCCGAAAGGCAGCTGAAGATGCTGATGAAAATCAGATCAACTCGGCTCTATTTTCTTGGAAACTTGATCTATTTTTCTTGTACAACTGTCAGCCTGACTCCTGTATTCCAAGTGCTTGGCCACCGCCAGCTCCACGTTTCAGCGCTGGGATTAGCGTGGCCCCGGTCAGACTCACTTTCCCCGGCTCGTGCCGGGCGCTGCGGGACGAGAGTGGAGCTTTTGGGAGTGGCAGTGTATGTCCTCTGCTGTAGCCCTGACTGGGGACATGGGCCAGAGACCCCTGGGATGGGACCAGGCCACTGTTCCCTGCCCCAGGGCTGTCCCTCACCCCCCAGACTCCCACCATGAATTGCCCAGTGCACCCCACAGGAGGCCTGTGGCCAAAAGTGCCTTTTCTTTCAAAACAAGCTGAGGAGAGTGTGGTGCCAAGGCGAGGGCTGTGAGGAGCCCAGGAGATTTATCGCTGAGGAAATACTTTCTCCAGCGAGGGCTGACGGCCGCAGCAGGAACAATGGGAGATTCGCAACGTGAACAAAGCTGATTTCGTTCTTCTTTTTATCAATGCTTTTTCCTTGCGGATCCTCCCTTCCTGGAAGTGGGAGATGCAGCTTCCCCCGCGCGCCGGCCGTGTAATCAGCAGGAATGGCCATATCCTGGCTGGGAAGCGAGCTGTGAAACGCTGTCGCCCGCAGTGATTTATGAGCCCGTGGCAGCGGCCAGCGGCAGGGCTGGCCCGGGGACAAGGTGCCAGGGCGCGTGCAATATCCACGTATTCTTTCTGCTCCTCGCCGGGTCCCCAGGGAGCCGCCGCAGGAAGTTAATGGATTAGACACACACGTTCCACTTGATTTTTATTTTTTATTGCCGTGTCTTTCCAAATGCCTTTAGCAGATGCATGAGCACAATGGGGTTGGACGATGAGCATCCCGGCCGGGCAGGCAGCGGGGCAGCAGCCAGGCTGGAAAGGTCAATGTGGAGAGTGCTTGCGTGGGGACACCGGGACAGCCTGTCCTGGCAGGTACAGCCCTGCCCCACTGGGGCCGTGCTCAGCACTGGCTCCTGCTGTGGAGAGCAGGGATAAGGTGATTCCAGCTCCTCCACAGCTGATGCTGACCAACAGCCTGAGGCCACCACAGCCCCTTGCCCGCAGGGTCATGGCCACATCAGAGGCAGCCAGTGCCGAGCGGGTCTCTCATGGTGCCTGGTGCCTTGATGTCCTTCCCGAGGGGCTCATGCCATCATGAATTGGATCGTTCCACTTCCAGGCTCATACTTCTGCCACATTATGCAATCTTCACCCAATACTTGGGAATATGAAATAATTATTCCAAGTGATCAGATTTTAATTATGCAACACAGAGGATGATTATTGTACGCCAAATTGGTGCCGAATGCTTAGTTATGTATATGCCAAATTTAGTCTATACTATTATACCCAGTGGGTGGCCGTAGACAATCAGGAAGTAATTAGTTTTGCTGGAGGTTGTTCGCCTGCCTGGTTCGCTGTGCTGTCTGGGGAGCGTCTTGCTGCGCTCCGTGAATACCGTGGGCTCCGAGTTCAATACCGTCTTTTTGTGACAAGCTAATAAGCTGTCTGCATGGCGGCCTGTAATTAGCGCTGTCGATATTCATTTGGAAACGGAGAGCGGCTCTGCCGACGGCGCTTCCCTTTGTGGCGGCTCTGGGCTGGTCCCCGCTCACCTCCGAGGTGGGCCATGGGTGCGCAGGGATGCGGTGCAGGAGGCACTTGGGTGTGTGCAGCACCCTTGGGTCCCTACCCAGAAAAGCACCTGCCATGAGGGTGCTGAGCCCCCAACACCTGTCCCCCACCCACTCCTGTGTCACCCCGGCCTTGTCCTCCATGGGGGAGCTGCCACTGACCTCAGGTGTGGGATGTCCCCAGGGCTCTGTCGTGCGGTGCTGGCCGGGAAGGCTGAACTGGCATGAGGTGTGCGGTGTCAGGGGGATGGGGATGGGGAAGGGGCCTTGGGCTGAGGTGGCCACCCCCTCCCCAGAGTCATGGGGCACTCGGGGGGGTCCGGAGCATCACTGGGATGTGCTGAGGTGCTGGATGGTTGCACCTTTCCAGGCAGCCTGATCCTGTGGGATCTGGGCTCTTCTGCTGAGGTCTCAGAATTCCTGAAGGGCCTGGGCCTACATGAGCTGGGAGATCACTGGAGCATCACCCCCCTGAGTGGTGTTTGCAGCTGGTCATTGTTGTGGGGGCACCAGGAACTGTCCATTTCTGTGGGAATGGTCTGGATCTGCTGGGCGGGAATTGTCTGAAGTATGGAGCAACTTTTACCTCTGTTACACAAAGGAAACTTTCCTCCTCTTTCTGTCGGAGATGCTCACTCCATTGAGATGATTGGCATACTGGAGAGCTGAGAAACTAAATTGTTTATACACTAATGAATAGAAGCTTGATTGCAAGATCCTGTTTGGAAAATTATAGTGCTGAATTGAAGCCGTACAATTACATCCAAAATGCTGCATATTCATTTCATCTGCTTTGCATAGAGATTAACAAGCGAGCCCTAAAGCAGACTCTGAAATTAAAGCTAACACCAGATTTAGTCACAGGTTACAAACTAAATGGCATTGTTTGATGGATATGAATCTTTACCACCTGCCTGCCTGATGATTGCTAGCAGCTTAGCAGACAGCAAAGGAAAAAGTTTCTTCCCATGAAGGAAGCATAATAAGGCTCTGGGCTGGAAGTGCCCCCTCCCCACGCAGGCAGCCCCCCCAACAGATGTCTGCAGTGGGCCTGGGGAAGGGGCTCCCTGCTCCCCACTCTGCCATGCTGGAGGCTGCACCCACTCCATGGAGGGATGGAGAGTGGTCCTGAGACCCCACAGATATTCTGGGTGCTGGGTCCCTCAATTTGGGCCCCCTGTCCTGCATGAGGGGACAGTTTCACAGGATCCTTGTCCATCCTGGAGTCTCCATGCTGAATTGCTCCTGGACTTCCTTCCTCACCTTGCAAGGGTCAGGAAACTACAGAGGGCAGGGGTCTCTTGACTGTCCTGGCTGCAGGTAGCCCCTGGGGATCCCAGCACCCTGGCGTGCCACTGGTCCCATCCCATCTGGCTTTGTCATCTGCCTTCTCCCACATCTCATCCTGTGTGCTGGGCCCAGGACTTATTTCAGGAGCAGAAATGGGACCAGGAAAGAGCAAAAGGAGTGTGTAGGGAGCAGGGCCCTCCATGGTGGTGCCCATCCTGGCAGGGGCTGCTCGGGGAGCAGCTCAGGGGCTCAGCTGTCATTCACAGCAGGGATCTTTCCTCTTTGGGAACACCTGGGAGTTCCCAGTCTGCCCCATAGGCTCAGGACCCCCTGTGCATGGGCCCCACGGGGCAGAGACACAGCACTGGCTCTGCAAATCTGACACCTTTATTTTTTTTCTTTAAAAGTCCGTTAGCAAACCGCAGCATCCTATGGAGGGGCCAAGCTGTCACTACTGCACTACGGGACAGCCCAGCCGAGCTTTACAAACCCCGGCCTGGTCACCAGCCCCTCCGGCTCCGTCACTGCCATGGCTGGCTCTGGGGGCACGTCCTGTCACCTCCCTCTCCCTGTGGGAGCAGCACCATGCCAGGGACAGGCAGCATGACTGCTCTGAGTCTCCGTTTCTGCTTGACACTTCCCAACTTGACTCTCTGACACTTTCCCAACACCCTCTGACAAACAACCAAGGTGGATGAGCATCCCCTCGGTCCCTTCACCCCACACTCGGCTTCTTCCTTAAACCTTAACTCCTCCCAGGACACTCACATTTCTGAGACCAAACCCAAACCATGCCCTAACACCCTAAAATCAGTGCAAGGAGCAGCCTCCTGCCTGCAGCCACCAGCTCAGGGAGCACGGGAGGGCTCTCTGCCCTGACCCCAAGACATGGGGTACACCCTTCCTTAGGGAGTCACTCCCCACTGCCACAGGCTCCTAGGGCCAGCCCTGCTCCCATCAGTGGTCTCAGAGGGGTGGCCCAACCTGTGTGGGCAGTGGGTGCTGGGGAGTAGGAAAAGGCACCTATGGAGGCAGTGGTGGCTTCACCGTGTGGGGACACAGTGGTGGGGCTGCTGTCCCCAAAGTAGCACTGGGCACAGCGTGGGGCTGGTGGACACTGGCAGCCCTGGAGAGGCCCAGCATGGTGGCAGTTTGGGACACACTTCAGAGAGCTGGGCAGGGGAGTGACACCATGGCTGTGCTGCGTGGCCCCGCTTAGGTTGCCATGGGTGGCAACTGATGAACCAGAACACCCTCTTGTCCCCCGCCCACGGCTTCCACCCTTTAACTCCCTGGAGCTCTGCTGTGAGCATCCCTGGCTGTGTGAGCAGGGACAGGATGGCAGTGTGACAGCTGTGTGAGCTGGTGCAGACTGAGGCAGGGCTGGCCAGCTCCCATCCTGTGGGGTGGCCCCATAGGTTGTGGGGGAAGCTGTTACGTGGGACAGGGACGGGAAAGGGACCTGTCTCGTGGCCTGGACACAGGGACCCCCAGTCCCAGTGCAGGGTTGTGGACAGAGCAGCTGGGGCTGCCAGCCACCAGCTGCCACCTACTATGGCCCCATTAAGAGGGGACTCTGCTGGGTCCCAAGGCAGTGTCCAGCTCATCTTCAGAGAAGCTGATGTGCAAGCAGGTGTCGTCTGCAGGGGAGAAGGGCAGTGAGCTGTCCGTGGGGCTGCCCAGGGCCACCAACTCCTTAGCCAGGGTCTCGCTGGCTGTTGGGTCATGGATGCTGGCCAGGGGCGACATTGGCCCACTCTCTCCAGTCCTGTCCTTGCCCAGAATGCGCTGGCAGGTCCCAGCAGGGCCGGGCTCCGTGCTGGAGGCAGCGCTCCGTGCAGGAGTCCTTGCCTCAGGGTCCAAGAGGGTAAGGGAGCTGGCAGTGATGCTGGTGAGGCTGGAGATGCTGGCACTGGGCAGGCTCAGGTGGGCAGCGCTCTCGGGCTTCACCTCCACTTCCAGGCTTGGAGAGGTCTTGCTTGACCTTTTGCGTAGGATGGGTGGTGGTGGGTTGAGCTTGGGAATGGGCGGCTGCCGCCTGCGGAGGGAAAGCAGAGAGAGGAGGTGATGGGCAAGTACTTACCTGCATTACCTGCAGCACTCAGGGTGTTCCTGCTGCCACAGAGGTGGCACACTCTACCTGTCCTCATCCCCTCTGTCTGTGTCCTCTGCCTTTTGCTGGCTGCTCCCGTTGAGCAGAGTGAAGTCGCTGACTTCGGAGCCCTCCACGCGCCGGCTGAGCCCGTCCTGCCCCTCCAGCACTGCCAGGCACTCGTCCCCCTCCTTGCTGCTGTAGCGGTGGCTGCCCCTGTCCAGGCTGACGAGGTTGAGGTAGGAGTCCCTGGGGCCCAGGGAAGGCAGCGAGCCGGGGGCCACGGGGCTGCCCAGGACACTGGCGGGGGTGGAGGTGGACGGCAGATGGACGTCCAGGCTGTAGTGGTTCTTCAGGTTCAAGGAGAGGGACTGGGCCAGGGACAGGTTTTGCAAGGAGCGGTCAACTGTGAGAGATGGACAAGGGGCACGTGAAAAACTGGGCATCTCTAAACTAGCTGCTCCCTTGGACTGTGAGGGGTGCAGAAATGCCCCAGACCCCCAGAGTCTGCTGGGATGGTACTGGGAGCACTCCAGTTGCTTCCTGTGACTGCAAGGGGATGTAGCGATTGTCCAGAGGGATGGAGCTGGGGCACCCCAGCACCCAAACAACTCCAATGAGGGTGTCACTGCGCTCACCTGGCTGCCGATGCTCATCCCGGTGCTCCTCCCGGGCCTCCAGCACTGTCAGCTGCCGCACCAGCAGCGAGACGTGCTGCAGCAGGTCCCGGTTGGTCAGCAGGAGCTGCCGCACCCGGGCCTGCGCCTCGATCCGCGCCGCTGTCTCGGCCGCCAGTTGGTCCTTCAGCAGCTGCACCTGCGGGATGGGACGGGGTGATGCGGACGGGGTGATGCGGGACGGGAGGAGCATCCCCGGGAGCGCCCGGTACCGGCGGCGCCACAGCGCCCCCTGCCGTCCCCGCCGCGCCACCCCCCCGTGGCCTCCCCGAGCCGGTCCAGCCGCGGGCGGGGATGCGGCGGCAGCCCGGGGGTGTGCGGGGTGTCCTGCTGTCCCCTCGGTAACGAGAAACGCCTAGGGCAGGTGCCCAGCCGGGGGCACCGGGCTCCCCGCTCTGATGCTGGATTGGGGGTGGGATGGTTTCCAAAAACGGGATGAGACGGGGTGAAAGGTGAGCTGGGGGCTCTGCCGGACCCTGCAACACTCCCAGAACAGCCTGAGGATGTGTGTGCGGCCAGCTCCGTGTTGGGGGGAGCTCAGCTGTGCCGCAAGCGATGCTGCACGTGGCGCTAAAAGCAATGCTGCGAGCTAGGCTGCAAGCGATGCTGCGAGCTCTGCCGTGAGCTGTGCGGTCGGGAACGCTGCCAGCAGCGCTGCGAGGGCCCCGGCCCGCTCCCACCTGCCCCGTTGTCGGCCTAGCCCGGCTGGACGCTGGAGCAGGGAGAGGAGAAGGGCTGGTGCTGCCTGAGGGGAGGGCAGGACGTGTACCTGGGCCACAGCCACCTGCGTCTGCTGCTGCTGCTGGAGGAGCTGCTGCTGGAGCAGCTGGAGGCAGTGCTGGGAGGCCAGCGGGGTGATGGAGGCCGAGGAGCAGGGGCTGCTCGGGCTGAGCAGCTGCTGAGAGCTGGCCAGGTGGAGGGAGCAGTTTTCAGCATCCTGGGCACAAAGAAATGGGCAGGTGAGCGGATTGACCGTCTCAGGGTGGGATTTGGATCGTGGTTCCCCACGGCACTGACCCCAGAGCAGCAGAGAAGCCCCCATACTCCGGGCACCGAGGGGGATGTTGAGGGGCAGCCCCTGGGCTCGGTGTCAGATCTGCACATCTGTGGGATCCCCAGGACAGAGTGTTTCAGAGAGACTCCTCCCAGAGAGCTGGCAGGGCTGCCTTGGCTGTGTCTGGGGAGGGCAGGTCCCCAGGTCTCCCAGGGAGGAGACAGCAGGGGGTAACCCAAATGCTCTACCACCTTTCCATGCTGTGGCTGCCCAGGCTGGGTGGTAGCCTGGTGCCTGGAGAATTTGCCAGTGCCTGTGGCCACTGCCCTTCCTGCCCCTGCCCTCCCCTGCTTGGGCAGCACCAGAAGGAAAACCCGGCCTTCCCTGGCGTGCAAATGAATCCCATGGAGTGCGTGTCACTGCAGCTGTTTCCAGCCAGGCCCTGCGAGTGTTACTGTTGTGTGAGCTGAAGCGATGCCATTCAGGCCTCTGGGAAGTGCTCCTGGAGCTCTGTGGAGCGCCCATTCATTAAGGTGAAACTGCTGCTCGAGCTGGATGTGCCCCGGGTGCCTGCGCTGCCAGGGCTGGGCCTCCTCAGGACGTTGCTCCCTGGGCCTGAAGCACGAGGGGAGTCAGGGATCGCTGCCAGGGCAGTCGAACAAGCAACCACTGCAGAGCAGCACTGAGGGCATGGAAATCCACCCCAGGTGGTGTTTGAAGCCTGCTCAGCCATGCGCCACAGCCCCCACCCCTGCCTCTCGCCTCAACCCCCACACAGCACTGGACACGGCCTTGCTGCAGGTAAACTGGGAACTGAACAGCCTGTCCTGAGCAGGGAGCCAGGAGGGAGGGCTGCAATGGGGTCTCCATGAAAGCACCTCCAAATCAAGCCATGATACAGTGACCCTGAGCAGAGGGCCCTCAGCAGCAGCAGAGCACATGAACTGTCCTCCAGCCCACCCTCCGTTACCTGGCCATTCTTTTCCTTTGAGGCTTGCCCAGGTTTCAGCATGCCGAGGTCCCCCCTGGCACCTGGCAGCTCTCTGGGTCCCCTCTCAGACACACAGATGCCACCAGTATCGATGCCAACCTCGTCCACATCCGTGATCTTGGAGCCCTTTATCTGGTGAACTTCAAACAAGACGGACACATAAATCTGAGCCTCTCTTCCCTGTGCAGGATTGCAGGAAGAGCCAGGGCCCCGCGCAGGGCTGGGAGCTGGGGGAAGTTCAGGGACAATGGCCAGGACTTGCTCCAAGTCTCAGCGTGCTGTGAAGGGGCAGGAGGGAGGGAACGGGTTGGCCGAGAGGCTGCAGACCCTCAGCTTGCTGGATGAGGGGGCTCAGCCTCCCCCTCCCCAGTGCTCAGTAGGAGTTGGCAGGCAGGGCAGATTTCCCTTGCTCCCCATCCAAAGGGGCCCAAACCTCTCGCTGTCACTACAGCTGGCCCATGAAGGACTGTGCCCACCCCAGAGCATCCCACACCACTGCCTCAGGGAGGGCTGTGCCCGCGCCCTCGGGAGCCTCGAGTCACCTTCCAGCGGCTGCTCCTCGGCCGATTTGTCGCTGGCACCGTCGGCCTGCCCGTCGGCGTTCTGCAGGGCGTGCTGCAGGCTCAGCTTGTGGCACACCTCGAAGGCCTGTCCCACCGTGCGCACCACGCGCATGGCCTGGCTCTGCGGAGCAACCCGCGCTGCTCAGCCGCGCTGCCACCGCCGCTGCCACCGCCCACGGGGGAGCCTTCCCTGCCTCCCGCCCCGGGCTGCCGCGTCTCATCCCGTGCTGGGTGTCCAGCAGTGCCCCCCGGTTCTCCGCTCTGGATCGCGGTGCTCCTGTCCCTGTGTGGAATGCGCCGCTGCCGGGCAGGGCGGGAGGGGACAAGTGCCAGGCACGTTGTTTTGGGGACACCCAGCACTGGCGCTGCCTCAGTCACCCCCCAGGGATCTGCACCCTCTGCCCCAGCAGTTATGTGGGTGTATCCCCAGGAACATCCTACCTTCTTCTTGGATTTGAAGACGTTGCACCTGAAGGAGTTGTTAGCGCCGTCCCTTGCGATGTAACTAAATATTTTCAGGTCTTGCGAGTCATGAGAGACGTAGAAAATTCTAGGTGGGAGAGAGACAAAGGGAATTAAACACCCAGGGGAGTCTCTGCCCTCCAGACCACCTCTGCTCCTGTGTGTCCCCAGGACTGGAGGAACAAGGCAGTGCTGGTGCATGGCCCCTCCTGCAATTTTTGAGGCAGGAGGTGATGGATTTAGAGAGCGTTTCAGGCTTGACTGAAAACCTTCTGCTTTCTGAAGTAGGCAAAAGCTTTTTAAAGATGCTGTGGGAAAACAAAAAAATCTATAGTCTTGGAAAGTGAGTGGCTATTTTTAGCTCCATCAATTAACCCCTGCCCAGGCTGCAGCGTGGCAGAACTGCCCACACGGTTGTGACTGTCCTGCCTCTTGGGGCAGCCAGCCCGGGGACCCAGAGGGTCCCTCCTTGGCAGTGGGCAGGTGGCACGGCACAAAAGCCTCTCCCAGGGATGCTGAGTGCACTCGGAGGATTCCTCTCTCTCCTGCTCAGGCTAATTCTCCTCTTTTTGCTGAAAACCATTTTGAAGATTTTCATATGTGTTTGATTTAATTGGGTGAAAATGTGACAAGTGAGTTTAGCTTTGAATAGAGAAGAAACCAAAGGCATTCTTGAAATGTTTTTTTTCTTCTGCTCTTTCCTGTCACTGGAATTTTATGGGTGTTGAACTTGCAATTAGAGCAGTTATTGCCAAAGTACCACATCTCATAGTAATCTTTAAAGAAAGCCAGAGGTGAGAAGTCGGTTCAGATAATGCATCAGCACATCCTTTGTTCCTTATCTCCTCACTAAGGGCTCTGAGCCCAAAAACCAGTGCTGGGGATCCCAGTTCTCAGGGCTGTGGGCTCTGTGCTCGTGGTACAATTATTCATTTTGCAGATCTAACAGCCTGGAGCACCCCTTGCTCTTAACCTGTCCTCAGGCCATGCACCACTGCTGGGGTTGCTTCCCATCCCCAGGGGCTCCTGAGGCACCAGGTTTACACTCAGTGTAAACCTCTGGGTGGGGCTTGTGGTCTCTGGAATACCTCAATATCCCATGGAAGGTGCTTTCTTGCCACATGTGTAAGGGTTAATTCCCTGTGAGCACTTACGCCTCAGAGTAAGGCCCTGCTTCAGAAGCACAGGGTGAGCCATGCTCTGAAGGAAAACCGTGGGAAGCCTGTCTTCAGAGGCAGAATCAAGAGAGTAATCCAGGTTCAAGCATCTCCAGGGTCACCCAGTCTAACCCTGTTCAAAGCAGAGCCAGCTTCAAAGCGAGATCAGTCCATCTCGCTCTCAAAAATGTATGGAAAGGATTCTCCATCAGCAGTAAGTTTGCACTCTCATTAATTTTAATGGTCCTTTGGAAGCCTTGGTGGAGGTGTCTCACAGGTGGGAGGGCACAGATCGCCCAGGGCTGAGTGGCCCTCCCTGGTTGAATCCCTGCCATGTACCTGTACACAGGATCGTGCATCACCACCATCTTACTCTCGTCCCAGGTCCACTCCTTTCTCTGTAAGCAGAGACAAAATTACAGCAAATCAGGTGAAAGTGAAACTCTACCAAACTGAAGGGTAAGAAATAGAACAGTGCTTTTGTCCCAAGCCACAATCCAAGCTGCAGTGTGACTATATGAACCATGGCTGTTTCAACAGTATCTCAGATAAAAATAGATTTTTTTGGATCGTTTATCATATCTGATCATAGCCTTCAGAGCTGAAAATGGTCTCTAAGATTAATTTATAACATCAAATATGCAGAAGAGTTACACATTTTGGAGAAGGCTTGGAGTTGGGGCTTAGGAGATCTGGATTCAGTGACTTGGTGGAAAAGGACAGTTGGGCAAAGAGCTGAGGGGCAGCATGGAAGAAGCTTTCTGGTATTAGGAAGAAAAAGAACCAGTATCTCCTGAGAGATATATTTTTTTTGATAGGAAAATAATCCTCTTCCAACAGTGTAATATTCCCACTCTCTTTCAGGCGAGGTATTATTATTAGTTGGATGGAAACAAATGGAGTGTTTTGTTGTGAAAATTCTGGGTATTTTTTTAAACAAGGCCAGTTTTGGGTAGAAGTGTGACTATCCTAAGCAGCAGCAGCAGCAGCACCCTGGGCTGGAGTAGCCTCACCTTCTGCTTCTTGCGCAGGATCACCTTCACCCCGTCCACGGACACGATGATGCTCACCTTCTTCTTCTTAATGTTCTTGGCTTTGAATTCATACTGGAGGGAAGAAAAATCCAAGTTTAAGAGAGTACTGGGGCTGCCTGGGACAGAGTGTGCTAGTCAGTGTCTGACATGAAAATCCTGACTGCTGAGGGAGGTGGGAATTTGTTTTATTCTGCTGAGGAAAACCACGTTGGGAAGGACTTGCTGCAGCAGCTGGGATGCCAGGCAGGATCCTGGCTTTGTCAGGAGCCTCCCTTGGGAGAGGACAAGTGGAGCTCAATCCTCTGGACTACATCCAGACTGTTAATTGGAATCTGGGAAGAGCTTTCCCGATTCATTGGCCATGGCTGGTCCAGCAGGACTCTGCTCCAGAGGTCTGATGGGGAGGTGGCACCTGCAGCAAACACCAAGCAGGGACATCTTTGGTGCCCTTGTGTGTCAGCACTGCAGTGCACGGGAATATAAAATCACTCAGGAGCTGCAGGGAGGGCCAGATGGGCGGCAGTAACGTAATTATACCTCATCATTTGCATAATCACATTAACCTCTGTGGGATCAGGATCTCTGGAGAAAAACCCTGCAGGTGTCTGCTGCCTGTGCTCACCTCCATTTGTGTTAAAAATTAAACACTGGCTTTTAAATGTTGCTTTAGCTGACAGTTAGAAGCATGGCAGAGCCCTTCTACTCTGGAGACCTTTGTTTACAGCACTCATCCTTCCTGCCCCCATTTTAAGCACCATTTTCAGCTTCCAAATACAGAATTTTGATACTCCATATTTTTTGCAGTCCCTGTCTGAAATCCACCTCTTTGTCATGTTGCTTTGGTGAATCAATGCAGACTCTGATTCGTGGATGTGGAGGAAAAGGCAATGCCAAGCAGCCAGAAATCTACCTAGGCCATGTAATTAGACATCTAATTAGAACTCTGATTTCTTCATACAGTTGGGGAGGTGCAGGGAGCACTTGAGATGTAAATGGAGCCCAGGCACCTCTTTTGGGATGATGAAGTTGGAGGACTGTGTGTGGCTCTGTCACCCAAGCTCTGCAGAGAAGATCCACATCTTCCCAGCCCCTCAGCACCCATTGTAAGCCATGCCAGCCTTACAGACAGAAAATTGGGTGGCTTTCATGTTTATCAGGCTTTTGATGCTGCTCATTGAATTCTTAGCACTCTGCAAGGTTTATGGTATCAGACAGACCCTGGATTAAGCCACAGCCTTTTGATCTCCCCATGAATTATTACTTTCAGACAAGCTCTTTAAAAATCTATCTATAGTGCTATTGCGTGTGAAGCTGGAACTAAATTTGCTATACACGTTTTTTATTTATGGGGAGGAGTGAGAGGAAGGGTGAGGTGGTGAGTGCATCCTGCAGGCTGCCAGGGGGCCCACGGGGATGCAGCAGTGCCTGTGGGGCTGGGGCCGGGCAGATGGACTCACCAAGCTCAGCACCTGAGAGGGCTTCTCCACCCCTCGTGCCCAGCTCCCCCAGCCCAGCTGCTCCCCCTCCCCTGTGCTCACCAAACTGTTTGTCCTTGTCTGCTCCATGAATGTCAATAAACCCAGGATAGACTGTTCTGCACGCTAAAGAGCTGTTTATCTTTCTTTATACACAAATGGCTGGGAAAATACTAGCTGAGCTTTCCAAGAAAGAGCAATACAGTGTATTTTCCCATTGTAGCAACAGGGGTGCAATTACATTCAAACAAGGCTCTTTACTCAAAGGCTTTAAGCAAAGTCCAAGCCTGGATTTTGCAGAGATGCTTTTTCTTTCTCTCTTGGACAGAAAGAAACAATTGGGAGCAGCAGCAGCGAATCTGTGGGTGCTGCCAGGAGTGATGGCAAGACTCTAAACCCAGGGAACTCCAGCCAGCTCCCACACCCCAGCCTGGCTCCAGGACATGCACAGGGCTTCAGCTCCAGGCAGAGCTGTGCAGCACCGTGAGCTGGATGTGGCCACAGCGGCCTCAGTGAGGAAGGAGTTTGTTGGACCTTCTCTCTCCACAGAGCCCATGGCCCCTGCTGCATCCTTGCTGGAGCACGTAGCCAAGGCAGGCTCCCCACAGCAAAGGTGCCTAGGGGCAGGCCATGGCCAGAACCAGCTTGGAGGCCATGGCCAGAACCAGCTTGGCCTGTAAACAGTTAAAACTCATTGGTCTCTCAAATCTTTCCTAAAGCAGAAGCTTTACAATGTCCCAGCACCTGAAGCAGGAACATCACTTGGGTGAGAGCACTGTGCCCCAAAAGCAGCGCTGGGCAGAGCCACACACTCACACTGCACCAGCTTGGCTTGGACTCTCTCTCCATCTCTCCGCAGAAGAGGCAGATGAAACACAGCTTTGGTCATTTAACTGCTTCCTACCAAGCAGGAATCAGTATTTTAAGGAACCATGATTTACATAAGGACAGGAAAGCACATGGAAGAAGGCACTCCGAGACAGCTGACTTTCTCCTATAGAAATGTCCATGCACAAGCCAACCTCCATCCTGGCACGAGGCTCCAGGCTGGCCTGTCACTGCTGCCACAGCACAGTCTGATCTTCTTCTTACTATTGAATTGATGGGATTTTTTCCCCAGATTTGTCAAGGTTACCGACAAATCCAAACCCACCTAGCAACATTTCTCTCTGCTGCCCTCCACGATTCAATCATTATTCTCCTGTTGTTTGTGCTGTCCTATGGGGAAAAGCTTTCTAGATGCTAAAGGATCTGGAGTTGCCCCTACAAGTGGCAATTCAGCAATCTGTCAGCTTTGTTAACTACAGAGAAAAGATGGGACATTTTATAAAAAAATGCAGGTTAGAAAAGGGTTATTAATCTCATTTATTTTAGCAGTGTCATTAATTCTATATCTGCTGTGTTTGACCTGGAACACTTTCCACTTCTGCTCTTAAATCCCTGTGTTCAAGTCTTTGCCTTTCCTACAGTCCCACACACTGCTGGCATGTAATATTAACTTACCCAGGAGCTAAAGACTGTATGACTAGAAATGTTAATGGCGCCGTGTGATGCATATTTCATTGGATAATTCCACCCAAGCAGATATAAATTACCCATGCAGTTACCAGCTTCCATCTGCTGATGAAACTTGGGCTAATGCACATTGGAAATCATGTGCAGTTTCCAGCACTAGGAACAACCTGCATGAATAGAGTTATTCAAGGAAGCAATTCTTAATGTGATTAATTACCGAAGGTATCAAGGCCTTCATTATGCAAATGAGAACTGTCATAAAATAGAGATTTTGCAGGTCTTGGAGGCAATCTCTGCTTCCAAAAAGTACATCTTCTTCATTAACAAGGAGCAGCAAGGCCAGAACATGCTCCTAGCCACAGTTCAAATGATGTTTTAAGTTGTATTAAGGAAAATCAAAGCAGAGGCTCTGCAGGTTTTTGAAACAGGAGTGTGTCAGTGCCCCCAGTCACAGCTGGGTTTGTACTCGTTTGCATGCCCATAGGAAGATGCCACAGGCTTGGAAACTGATGACTTCTTCCTGTGGCCATAAATTCTCCAGCCAGCCATCAGCCTGCCGTCCTGCCCTGGCCTCCCCTCGGCCTCCCCTTGCCCCATCCTGGCCTGGCAGGCTGCAGGATCTATGTGTCCATAAACAACTCCCAACAATAACCCGTCCCAGCCCCTTCCTCAGCCTTGCCGCTGGCAGACACAGGGAGCATGGCAATGAGGAGGTGGGAATGAGGTGGGAACGAGCTGGGCTCTGCCCCCCGACTGACCGGCTCCGGGCAGTGCCACCCCAGCAGGACCCCCAGTCCCTGCTCCCCCAGCATGTGGCTGCATCCTTTCCTTTCCTTTCCTTTCCTTTTCCTTTTCCTTTTCCTTTTCCTTTTCCTTTTCCTTTTCCTTTTCCTTTTCCTTTTCCTTTTCCTTTTCCTTTTCCTTTTCCTTCCCTTCCCTTTCCTTTCCCCTTTCCTTTTCTTCCCTTCCCTGTGCAGCCTCCAGTCCCATTTTAGGAATTCAAGCCATGATGAATCCAAGTATTCCCAGCTCAGGAATGGAATTAATTTCAAACCAACTGACCCACCTGGGGTGAGGATAGGGGGTTATCTCGGCTGCTGTTTGAGCTATCCATGCTTGGAGTGCTGCCCTTGGAATTGATGCTATGGAAAACTCTGGAATTCTTCTCCCAGCCTGTGAGGCTTAGCCGAGTGCTGCGTGCTGCCTGGAGCTGTCAGACCAGCAGCATCACTTCCCACACCCTCTGGACCACAGGCTGCTGTCCAGCCTCCGATCCCCCCTTCCCGAGGCCACTGCCGGCCCCGGTCAGCACAGCCCTCCCTGTGGCTCCATCTGGAAACCGCTGGGTTATGGCCTCCCCTTTGTCCCCCTTGGGAAGCATGTGCCTGCCTGAACCCTGTGCAGCCCCGTGCCCGCCAGGAGCACACGCTCCCGGGCCGTGGCCGGTGTGAATGCAGCCGGGCATAGCCTGGGGCTGTGCTGCAGTAACTGGGCAACACGGACACAAAAGCGACGCAGGAAGCAGTGGAGACCAGAAGTGCACCTCCTGCCCAGTGGAAAAATGAGAATTTATGATCCTTGCAAACATAAAACTGTTCACTGGAAAGCAGAAACCGAAGAGGGAGTACAATAGGCAAGGAGAATGCTGGCAACATATTCCAAGTCTTTTTTTCTCATTTAAATGAGCTCCTTCCACCATCCAACAAACTCTCTGTAGATGCCGCAGACCACTCCCCACGCACTGGGATGAAGGGGCTGAGGAGCTATCATGGCCCTGCTGGGTTTCTAGGAGTCCCTGGAAGGGCAGCAAAGAAATGTGGCCCCAGTCCATCCCAAAGGATGCCTGGGTGGCCAGCAGTGCTGGCTGACCTGGGGCAGGGGCTGTGAGGATGCTGCCCTGGCTGCAGCAGCTGGAGGCTGATCAGGTAAGGGGAGGAAGGGAAAGAGCTGCATTTTGTCCAGGTCTCCATTGGCATCTGAGGAATCCTGCTTCAAAGCATTCTGATGGACATGGTAACACAGGCCTTCCTCTTCATCCCCCTTCTCCTCATTTTCAAGAGATCTTGTCCTTGGGAGGAGCTGAAGTCTCAGACAGCCCTTAAGGATAACTCAGTCTTCCTGCCTAAAGGTGACATGGCAAAGGACGTGGCTGGAGTTCAGATACTTCTCTGCACCAATCAAAAGGATGTGGAGGAAAAAGCAGTCAGTTACACCCATGGGGGTGAGTAGGGCTCTTGCAGGTGATGGGAGCTGGTGGGAAGCCCAGGGCTAGCAGTGTCTCTTTAATTAGTCTTTTCCACCCCTGAAAACCCACAGACTGTCCTAGAACAAAGCTTCTTCGACTGCTTTTAAAAAGGGGTGGGACAAAAGCAGCCTTTTCTTTGCCTCCTCCCTGTGGAAGAGACAGTGCAATACTGCTGAGTCCATCCTGGGAGGCACAAGCAGCCTCACAGCCCAGCGAAAGGTGACATCATCTGGCCTTTGGTGCCTCTCTGACAAAAGCACCATTGTGTGTCTGTCACTTCCAGGAGCTCCCTGCTGTCCCCAGGTTTAATAGGGAGCTTTCCCACACATGGCCCTTCAGTGCTTGTCTTGCCAGGGCAGGCCAAGCCCAGCTCACAGGGAAGCTGGGTTTTATTTTCCTCCCTACCTCTATTCACTTTGCAGGAGAAAACAAATTACCTTTTCCACCCACAGTGCCTTGGATGATTAATTAGCATCAGTAATGAAGTAGTGTCTCGGGACCCCACCCCAATGGAGTCCATGTAACAGCCACTGAGTGCACAGGAGCATGAAAATGTCCCTACCTGAAAAAGATGCTAGGTTACTGCAGATAAAAAGTGCTAATTTCATTAGAAGCAGGTCAGATTCACCTGAAATAACCCTGAGAAGTGAAACTGCAATTATACACTGCGATATCTTCAAGTAATTCCATATTTCCCTACAAACATCTGTGTCACAAGGCCCTGCAGAGAAGGGCCTGGTTTAGTGCATGTTTCATATCCTAGTTGCCCTCCAGACTGGTATGTAGGACAAGAGGCAAGTTAGGAGACTGGATTGCTTTAAACCTTGTCCATCAATGTTCACACAACAAAGCTCTGAAGAGCAGGAGCCAGGGCTCTGCAGCAAGCTTAGAGCTCCATGAAAAAGCCCCAGACCCCCTGCATGGCTGTGGGAAGGTAACAGAGTATTTTCTACGTCTGTTTCTCACTCACAAAGCAAGGATATTCATTTTTTACTTCATTCATTCAGTTGTTCTGGTTACAGCCAGTCCCTGCCAAGTGACAGCTACCCAGCACCTCGCTGGCAGGGCCAGGCCACCAGATACTGCTTGTCCAGACAGGAGCAGGAGGCAACTGAGGATTTCTGCTGCCTGCTCCAAAATTCCTGTTGTACTTTCAGTCCCTACCCACCTCTCTCCATGAGCACGACAGGCCACGGCAGGGGAGATGCTCCTGGCTCACTTCCTGGTATTTTGGCTAGGCTGTGCAGAGATGGAAAAGAGGAGCTGTGTCCTCAGAAGCAGGAGGGGGAGGTGGGGCAGGGGTGATTAACAGGGCTGCTTTGCTGTCTCTGCAAGTTGGTTTTTATTGCTTGTTTGGAGAGAGAATAGAAAGCCAATTTTGCTCTTCTGTGGCTTTTCAGAGGTGTGTTTGTGATGCTGTTCATTGGGAGAGCAGAGCCACGAGCAGTTTGTGGCCATGGGAGTGAGGCAGGGCCCACCACTGCCATGTGTCAGGCAGGGGCTTGATGAGGGTCCTGGCAGGGACTCACTGGCACAGCACAGAGGTGGGGAGAAAACCTAATCCCACTGCATGCCAAGGCTCTGACAAAGGCAGGTGCTGGGATTTTAGGCCTCTAAATAATGCAACACTTTGTGTTTATGTAAGGATGCTATTTTAGTGCAGGTACTCCAAAGGAAGGGGGATGGCAATCTGGAGGCGGAGGCAGCCAGAGCAGGCTGGGAGCCACACTCTGAGTGCAGGGCTGGAGAGGGAATGTGGGTGCTCCTGAGACCTGGGGCAGGCAAGGGGAGGTTCAGATAAAGAGGCAGAGAAGTGCCCACATGTTCAACCCAGCCCCGGTTCCCAACAGGGCCAGGTGTGACCTGCTGGGGTTCTCTCCCCTTCCAGCACCGTGCTGCAGCCTCCTCCTGAGAGCCTTGGTGACTTCAGGGTGGAAGCCTAATTGTGTCATTTCCAAAACTCCAGAATATTAAGCAGTTCAAGGACTCTATTAGCCTCAGGGGAGCTACTGACATTAGTGAATCAGGATGAGAGAAAAGCCTGGGTTTAGATGTGGAAATTATGGAAAAAGAGGGTTTTATGCTCTCAGTATTTATTGTCACTGAGGTCTTGTCACCAAAACTGTACCAGAACATCAGAGGCCCCTCTCTCTCCCCAGTGCTGTTCCCTGTGTCCCTGGGCTTGCAGTGGTGTCAGCAGAGAGGTGTGAAGCTGTGGACATCAGTGCATCCTGCCCTGCTCACACACAGGTCAGTGATTAACCCCAGACTGCATTCCCTGCCCCAGCTCACAGCTCCTGCCACCAGCTGGGATGCAAGGAAGTGAGACAAGCAGGAGACCAGCACTGCCCTCGGGGGCAACAACATGAAAATAGCAAAATGTGCCTGGGATGGAAGTTTATGCCCTGTAATCATTAACAGCAGGAGCACAGGCCACAGCAGGACCCAGCAGGTCCATGATGGTGTGGGATCACTGAACCTTTAGTGCTCCATGAGCCATGTATGGCTCTGCAGTAGGTAAAGGACACTCCAGGGTAGCAGGTGGTGTTGGGGCCTGAAGAGAACCTGTGTGCATTACATTTTCCTGCAGCAGCTGTGACTGCCTCATCCTCCACCACACTGCACTCGGCCTCAACACGTCCCTCTGCCCTTCTTCATCTGACAAAAAGAATGTGATTTTTAGGAAGACAACCCTGGAGCTCAGAGGGTTTGGTAGGATTCCAGGGTACATCAGACCTGGCTGTGCAGGGAACGGGGGGATTCAGGGCCCTGACGTGGGATGTTCCCTGCAGTGCACAGGGCCACATCCTGCCCTCCAGGAGATCTACCCAGGCAGGATCTCTGCAACAGCAGTGACAGAAGGATGGAGAAAGTGGAAGTAACTCAGGTGTCCTGAAAGCTGTCAGGCAGCTGCCAATTAGTCCAAATTACCCATCTGGTCCAGGGAAAGGACATTTAAAGAATGTCTAATCACTGCTGCAGGAAAGAAAGAAAATCATTCCATAATGCCTTTAAAAAAATCCCTGCTTCCCTCATCAAAGCATCCTTCCTTCCAGGGACCCATTCAAGACTTTTATGCTGTGGATTTTTCACACTGTTATTTGGTCAAAACATGAAGTAGCTTGTCAAAGCACTATGTAAAATAACATGGATTCTGTTTGCCTTCAGGCCTCATTTAGTACAGAACAAAAGCAGATTGAAGAAAGCAAGTGTAGAACCAAGCTATTGTTAGCAAATCTTATTTTACTGGGCTGAATTTGGCTTTGTGGTCACAGTCCCTCAGGGTCCCTCTCCTCAGAACACTGATCAATACAGTACAAAGGGCCCTTGGCATGTGACAAGATCAAGGCAACATCTACAGGGGCACCCACTGCTGTGCACTGGGTCTGGCCTTCCTCCCATGTCCAGCACAGACTCAACCTGAGAACCAGAAAGCCTCACTCAAAGCATGAGGTTACACTGCAACCACAGGCTCATTTTTTTGTTTCTTAGATTTTTCCCTGCAGGAAGAGAGACCCATGGGACAGACTTAAGTGTTTATATCTGCATAGGCTATTCTGTTTTGTTCCTGCTCTGGCAGAAATCCACCCCTGCACTTGTATTAGCTGCACAAGGCGGGTCTCTGCTCCAGCCCACGGCAGCCCCAGCTCTGTGTCCCTGCAGTTGTCACTCAGATTTAGGCAGCTCCTCGTTACCAAGCCAATCCAGTGTGCTCTCTACACTCTGGTTACCTTCTCAATTACATTTTTTTCAGGCACCAACAAAGAAGCAGCTTTGAGTTGTGGCTGAGTGTTCTTCACCAGAATGTAATTTGAAAGCCATTATATTTCATCTCTGTAATACTCTACAACCAGTAACATAATTGGTGAAAAAGCCTCTTTATTTCAAACTAGATAAAAGCATTGCAGAGATCTCATACAGCGATATTTTAGCTAGTGAAATTAAACGCTTCAGTAATATAATGATAATACTGTTAAAGCCACTTTATTTTACAATTAAAAGGTACCTGATTCGTCGCCAAGATTCAGCATCAGACAAAAAGCTCTGTCTTGTTCTATTTAGCACTAACATTTTAATTTAGCTTTTATCCATTTAAATGCTGCTTTTATTAGCCTTCAACTAAACTCCAATCTACCATGGCTCTTATGCAAAACAGAATTACTGTGCCTGACTAGTTCCACCCCCTCACTGGAGAAGCCATGGAGTTCTGAGCACTCTGAGGAAGGCACTAAAGGTCGCTGTTGCCTGGAGATGACACATTTCACTGACTGATCCCTCCACCCATCTGTTATCAATGCTGCACCGTGCACTCTGAGCGGGGTGGGAGAACTGAAGCATCTCTGGTCACCGGCCACTCCTCAAAAACTGGGTCAAGGCACGTGGCTACTGAAAAAGCCCATAGCTGTCTTCTGGCACAGTGGCCTGTATTCACAGCTTGACCAGTCCCCACTCGTTTCAGCTCAGAGGTTAAGTGACAGAAGGTAACTAATTACTCTGTGGCAAGAAGTGCAGAGGTAATTTAGGGTTGGAGATGAGCAGGGTGGAAACCTGCAGGAGTTTCTAAGTCAGTGGGGCAGCTTTATGGCACAGTGAGACCCCACCACAAGCACTGAGCAGAAGGTGGGATTATTGTGTAATCTCAGAGGTGTTTTTTCCTCTCCTCCCACTCAAGACATACAAGCAGAGCATAGTCAGTTCTCCACCACAGTCACACAATGCTGCCTGGAAACACTGTGCATGATGCCACTGCAGAAACAGCTCATTAGGAGCTTCTTCCCTTTGTTTTAAGACAATATGAACAGCAGAAAATGGGTAAAACAAGCTTGGGTTTGTCTGAGGCATGGCAGACTCAATCCTTCTAGAAAGCCAGCTTCCACATTTTGAATTACATGCGTGTTTTATTATATTATATACAAATAAGGACAGCAGCATGTGCATGGAGCACACCAGAGCCTGTTAAGGTGACTGTGGACCAGAGAACACGTGGAGAGAGGCCTAAGGAGCTGCACCTGCACGACCCACCCTTCCCAACCCAGCCTTTCCCTTCCTCGGGCCTTTATGGCACGGGATCAGGGAGTTCTAGTCCCACGTGGTGTTTTGGCTAATTGGTGCTGCAGGGCAGACTGGCAAGGGGGAGAGGCTACAGAAACCAGTGGCAGAATGGGAGTAGGGTGAGGAGCAGTGCCTGGGAGGTTGCAGCTCCTGCAATCTCAAGCTGAAGCCACTTGTTTTGCCTGGAGAAATGGATTCTTGCCAGACCTTCTGCCAGAGGGCTCCTTTCCTTCAGCATCCCATGCTGCACACAGGTAAGACCTATAATGTGTCTGTCATCCCTTAAGGTAAGGTGGCATCCCTGTCAGGTCCTTTACCTTCCTAAAGACCAGGAAACAGACAGTGGGAACCCAGCCTGGGGCCATCTGCAGTGTGGAACAGTAAAATGCTTTTAGAGCAGGGCACTGAATGTGGTGGTTTCAGTGCTGCCTGCCCTGGGTAGGAGCAGGTAAGAGCTTTCTGGCAAGGCTCAGGTAGGACCCTCAGAGCACATGGTGGGACTCCTGCCTCCTGGAAAGCCCAGCCTGATCCCCATCCCTGTGCAGGAGCCTCTGCTATAGCTGCAACAAACAGGAAAACAAACTAATGAGACATTAGGGCTAAACTTAGCTGCAATTAACATTTAATTACTATCCTGAAAACACTTGCTGTATTTTGCCAGGGCCTGGAAAGGTAAACCCAATTAACTTAATCTTGTGTGGTAGAAACCTTAAACTGGTTCAGATGCCTGGTCTCATGGATGGGATCCTGAGAGTAACTGGTGTTTCTGGGAGCTGGAGCTGAGCAGTCCTGTGGGCTGATCACATACTGCCTGTGTGAAGCTGCAGGAGCCTTTCTTAGACCTCTGCTCTGGAGAAGAGTCAGAACTGACAGGAGACATTCTGCAGATGGTGCCAGAGCAAGTTTGTACATGCTTATGTGTATTGGTTTGGCTCTCTCCTGGAACCATAGGTTGTGTCTAACACTTAGCAGGGTAAACAACCCTTGCCTGGTTCTCCAGAGATGCAGGGAAGGTATCCTAGAAAAAGATGCTCTCTTGGAGCATACTCTGGGGTGAATATATAGTCTTTTGAGTGCAGGGGAGAAGGAGGAAGAGATGGTTGTGTTTCACACTCTAAACTTGTCAGAACTGTCATCTGTTTCTCCTGCACCTTCCTGTAAATGAGAGGAAGGTGCACGGTGTTCTGAGAACTAAAGAAAGGTCCACCCCAGCAGTCTGAGGCTGCTGAAATATTTTAACATACCAGGACTGTTGTCTGTCACCGCCCAGGGCTGTCATTAGCTGAGCACTTGGATGCTCTTCCAAAGAGGCTGAAAGGGAAAACCCTTCAGGAACTGCAGCAGAACAAACTCCCATCCAACAACAACAGCTCCTGGCAGGCAGCTACAGAGGTCTGTACCCCAGGGCAAATGCTCCAGAAGTTTGCACTTCCATGTTTGAGCCTGTGCCTCAGCTACAGCTGACCAAATAACTTCATTATAGAGGGAGAGGCTGCACGGACTAACCAAGAAACTCATGAGCTGGGAGTTCAGCTTCTCTTTTTTTTTAGTTCTGATCACAACTCCAGCTCAGATTAACATGAAGCTGACAGGAAAACAGCTCTGAGCACAATAACCCAGGAAGGGTTTATAGGCAGAGTATGTAAAAGGAATCCATGCAGCAGTTTTCTTGGTGAATTTCTGTAGTGAGAAAGGTGCCTGCCTGGGAAAACTGGGGGACCTGTGTTCTAGAACAATCTCATGGACAAACCTATGAGACATCTCTACCTCTGAAACCTGTCCCACAGTAATAAACTGAGAGGCCTGAAGGCAGTCACCCTGCCCTCTGCCAACTGTCCACCCGGTTCCTCTCTCCTTCTGTAGCAAGAGCAGATAAATCACATTCATGTTTGCTCCTGAACCACTGGAGTTTACAGCCTGGCAGGGCTTTAAGTGCAAGGTGCTGTGTGAGCCAGCCCAGCTCTGGGACTGGGAGCTGCTGGGGTGCAGAGGCAGGTTCTCTGCAGCTGTCCCTGCTGCCTCTGCTGCACAAGTTTGCGCAGTAGGACTGTAACTTACTCATCCTAATTTAAATTGCTGTCATGTCGCACTTCAACACTACCAGTTGATACTTGGCAGTCAGTCTGACGAACACTGAGGCCGGATTGCACTTCCTCGCTCAAAACCGTGTGGAGAAACTGCAGCGTGCTGAGGCTCTGCTCAAAGATGGATGCAGCAAGAATGATCAGGATAAGAGGGAGGCTGAAGTGAGAACCCAGTTCTCATTCCAAAGGGAGCTCAAGCACTTCTCATGTTTCCTGTGCTGAGATTTATAAATGTTTCTGTTTCTCTGGCACACTGGCCTCTGGGGAAAAAGGCTTCTCAATTAAATTAAGCCCAAGAAATGTGGAGGTAACAGAGGACACATGAGTCTGGATGCCTGCCTCCTGTTTACTGATCCTGGTGTTTGGATGGGCACAGCACCAGTTGGCTGTTCCCTTACAGCATGATTAAATAATTCAACATCTGGCTCCTTTCTGAGTGTCAATACCTGCTTAGGTCCAAGATAAACCTTCCAAACAGAACTGAAATTTGTAGGTTTCAGAGATTAAGTGCAAATTCCAAGGAAACTGGTTCTGTGCCTTAAAGGTAGATAAACGGAGTGTCTTGGGGAATTGCTGGCAGCAGGCTGTCTGTGGGGATGACAGGCTTTGTCACTTACTCCTACTGCGTCCTTGTACAACTCACCACTCAAAATAGCAGCATGGCACTAGGCCTGCTCAGCTGGCTGCAAAGTGCTGGTAGAGGTGCTCTAGGAAGGGAACAGCTGACTTTCTCCTCTGGTCAGTGCTGGCTCTGGGGAGTGCATGCAGGACATGTGGTGATGTTAACCCTGCACTTAAAACCATCCACGCCCCGGTCTCCCAGGCTAAGATTCTCCAAGCAACGCCAGCAGCTTCAAGGAAGTGTTTTGTGTTTTACGAAACCCATCTTCACATTAGCTACCACTTGAATTGTGCAGGAGGAAAGATCTTGTACAGAAACTCCCTGGAGTGCTGAGAAGGCTCCAATACCTGCAGAGGAATCCACTCCAGCAGAAAGCCAGCTCCACCAGAAAGCTGATGGAGCACAGGAGCTGCCAGACACCCAGACCTGGATGGCCTTGGGCAGCTGGAGGCAGCAGATGCTGCTCCCTGGGAGGTGGGGGAACACCTGCCCAGGGTGCTTGGAGCTGTGTGATGAATTGGACTCTCTGAAGCAGGCCCTGTCAGGGTACAGTGTACTTATCCAAGCTGCAAACTCATTTCATCACCTCCGCTGCCAGGGTAAGAGGTAGAAGGATTAGCTTGAACTCTGATCATATAATAACAACATGGCAGCTGTAGGCAGCTAATAATCCACTGGAGGGATTAGCAAACCTAAAGTTGTCTAGCTCTGCATAATGAAAAGCTAAGAACAGCAGCTTCCCTGTTCTACCTATTGCATTTGCATTCTCTCCAGTGGAAGCATAGAACATGATGAGACAAGGCTTTCCAGTCTGTTATGAAATGGGATCTAATGTGTGACTAATGGAGTATTGCTAGCAATTCTACAAGCATCCATTCAGCCCAGGATATGGATTTAAGCTTTACTAAGAGAGTGCACCTCAAATACCTCCTGCCAGAGAGCAGGTCACGATTTCAGCAGGCTAATGCTAAAACTTGTTATTTGAGGCTTTCTGGAAGTAATGTCCTGATGTCTGCAGGCAGACTGCTCTGCTTATGCATGGAGAATCCCACTGAGCTGGTCCTGGGTTCCCTGGTACAATTCATGTGTAACTGCTGAAAGAGCCCAGTACAAAACACAGAACATGCCAAGGAGCTGACTGGTCACCTGCTGTTGCTGCTTCCCTTGTGACCCTCTCAGGACACCGGGAGTGCTCGGCAGCTGGAGGCTCTTCCTCCAAGGCAGTTTTGGCACTTGTATCAATTCACTGATGAGTAACTAGAGTAACCAGCTCTGACACAGGCTGGAAAAGAGAGCTGTGACTCCTCATCCTCCTCCCTGGCCGCTTGTGGAGCGGCAGAAGCGGTGAGTAAGAGCCCTCCTGTGCCGTGGGCCGGCTCCGTCAGCGCCTGGATGGCTCCCAGCTCCTCCCGTGTCGCGGGGCACAGGGAGCAGCACAGGGAATGCTGTGCTGGGGCTTGTACTGCACGACTTTTCCCTTCTGCTCCAGTGGAGAATTCAGTGGAACACTGGGGTGCACAAAGGATGAAAGCTTCACCACGACGTGCCCCTGCCAACGCTTGGCAGGGCTGTGGGACCTTACTCACTCTTGCAGTGCAAACAGGCACTACCACTCACAATAACACAGGAGCTAAATACTCATTTCCCCCAACAGCTTCTTCCACTGTTTCCTCCCAGTTGTAACTGGTGCTGCTGAGAGTCCATGGGAAAAAACTCTAGTACAGACAAGGCCTCTGCATGCAAATGAACGCTACATAAATAACCCCCATCTTCCCTCAGTTCCTAGGTTGGGTACTCTGTGCACTAGAATTCTCTTCAAAGACCTCCCAGTTCATTCTTTATGCTCTAATTAAGGATCAGTGCCAATTAACTATCTTCAATAGAGGAGCATCTTCCGCTCAGCAGCCAGGAAGTGTCTGAATAAGATCCTGCTGTACAATGTGCACATGAAAAGGGAAGCCCTCCCTTTTTGGAACGAGCTCTCAAGATTAAAAACCTAGTATAGATTACTGGATGCCTACTTTAAAAATCTTGTGTGACAACATTAAGTGACGGCACCCAGGAATGCAGAATGGGTTTTTTGCATGTTTCTTGTGGCACTCAAGCGTGCTACTGCACTGCCAAGGCTCTGAGCTAGGTACCACTGTGGCAAGAGCAGGCATGAAAACAGAATGTGACACTTTAAGAGATATTAAAATACTGTTTGCTTTTTCTTACAAGGGTGTCATAGATCAGCAGAAGTGTAGTGTCAAATCTGATCATAAATATTGATTCAGGTAAAAAATTGCCAATAATTATGCCAGCACCTAAACTGCCCTAGTAGTCCTCACCTATTGCTTTTACTTCCTACAGAAATTCACCTATTCCATAAATAACCAGGCAATTTAGACTGCTGCTGCACTGTGTTCTGAGCAAGAGCTGTGCTAATAGTCTGAGCAGGCAAAGGGAGGGGAATGTCATTTCTAAGCTTGGCTGGAGATGAATACATCAGCTCCCCAGCCAGTTACAGGCTAAGTTTAAAAAGCACTATTCTAAAGGAAAATTAGATGGTTAAACACTGTGGGGGAAGGGGGGAAATAGGATAATCCCTTCAAAGCTTTAAATGGAAGATTCTCAAACTTGCTTCAGCTGATGTGAGACATATGAACAGCCTCAGAATTAAGACCCCTGCAAAACTTCAGCCAGACACAACAGCTGCACTGCCTTTTGGGGGAGATGCACTTGAACTGGTTATACACGAAGCAGATGTAAGTCACCCAACCCTGCTAATCACAGCTAAATCTGGGGACCATTCACAGGCTGCTCTGCAGAATAAAGGGGCAAAGCAGGAAAAGCACAGGCTTGGTGATGAGAAACATGAACTGTAAGACTGTATTGGAGGATGGGGAAAGCATCAAATTATTCTAGGAGCAGCAGAATCCACAAAGTCTAGTCAGATGGGAAGTACATCAATCACATGTGTCAGGGCACTGATATTTCAATATATAACACAATATATTTGGAACTGTCAATGAACTCAAGTGCTTTTGTGGAGCACATAATGTACAGCTTATTTTTCATACACACAAAATTCCAAACAGGCTAAATAAATCTCTTAGGTTCAAGGAGAAGCCCCATGGCTGCTCAGCACAGAGGAGGGGGTTACATTTGAGTTTTAATAACTGGTCCCTTTGCCAGGATGAGCCTATGCTTGGGAATGCCTTGGGAATTTCTGGAGAAGCTTGTTGCAAACCTGATTGTGTTGAGATTTGAGCTCCAGATAGGAAGGGCTGGAGGGAATGCAGAACAGTAGATTGCAACCAAGTCACTCCAGGAAGTGTAACCTTTAACTCTGTGTGGGCTCAGCTCTTGTGAACTTACCCGGATCCTTCTCATGGCTGCCACAATCTCCACGCGGCTGTTGGGCCTGGGGACATCCAGGCTCCCGATGTACTGAAAGACACAACAGTGAGATGGCTGTGCAGTAATGCACCAGTTCCTGGTGTGGGCTTCCTCAAAGCAGGCAGCATTTCTCATTTATTTAGTCCCTCCTCGGTTAGACTCCTTTGACCCAGGACAGGATAGGAATATCTGCTGTAGATAATGTGACCAAGTCTGTGATTTCTGAGGTTGGGTGTGAGGCTCTGACCTCATTCAGGTTCTGAATGTGCCTTTAACAGGGCTTTGCAGGGCAGTGTCTGCTGCTAATTGAGTCATGATGCCATGTGTCTGAAAATGTGACTATCCTTTGTTCTTCCTTACTACACCTGCTCAAAACTAAAAGCACATAAGAGCTGGAAAGCTGCCAGCATGTGCAACAAATCCCTTTCCTGGAAAAGCCTTGTGATTCTAGCTTAAGTTTTCAGTCTGGACCATCTTCCCTCTGGATACTGCTGTGCCTGCTTGGTGGGACCAGCTCAGCTGTCTGCAGAATCGTGGTAAACCCACCCAAATCTGTATCCTACAACCCTGTTTTTAACTCTGCCTAGGGGAGCTGCAGTCCTAACCATGCTGCTTGGGATTGAGTGTCTGCATTTCAGTGTCTGTACCAGTCCTAGCAGGGTCTCTTAGTGGGGTCTGAGATGTGGCAGATGGCAGGTTCCCATCACCTGCACCTCTACCACTGCATCACAGCTACAGCCTCCTTGAGCTGGTTGCCTGTTTTCCTGAAGGGAATGGCAGCAGGCTGCCCATGCTCCACAGGTTACCATGGAAGACCCGCAGGCAGCCTCCTGCTGCTGGCATTTCTCCCTCCTGTGCTGCCTGGACTCTTCCCTTGTGTGCCAAGGCAGAACCTGCTCATGCACCTGTGGGCAGGAGGCAGCAGCTGCTGCACGGTGGCACCGGTGACGGCACACGTGGCACGGCTGCACAGGAGTGCTCCGCGCTGCCGAGGGGAGGAGGCACAAAGCTGCCAGCTCAGCCTTGGGAAGGAGGAAAAAAACTGTGTGGCGTCCTGGACAGTCACACTGCGTGGGGAGCAAAGGCTGCTGATGGTGTAAAGTGGTGTGGCTCAGCTCTGAGGGAAGGCCTGCATGCCCAGGGCATGTTGGTGAGGACAGGGAGGATGACAGCTGAGTGAGAGGGTGAGGGCCCCATGACAGCGTGTGCTGGGAGTGGCCCTGGCAGCTGAGGGCAGGTCCTGGATGTGGTGCTGGTGGGGGCCCAGTGGGGTCCATCAGCTCCCTCAGGGTAACACAGCCCCTTTCTGCTGTTAGTGGTGGGTGACTGAGGGCGATTCACGGAGTTTAAAGACTCTTCCAGGAGCATTTGGTTCATGAACTGGCTTTTTATCTGTTTTTTAGTGTGTGGTTATAAGTTGTTGGTTTTTTTGGAAGTTGTTTCCTTATGCAGAGGAAAAGGAGAAGCTCATCAGGAGGCCCCTGCAAGCATTCAGGGTGATATTATACATATGAGCAGAGACAAAATAATTCCCCAGAACAGCCCCATGGGTATT